>JASCZW010005718.1:0-146161 GCA_034211315.2 Aedes japonicus
TTTCTATTGCAAGGTATCTCTGCCAGTGTGTGTGTGTGTGTGTGTGTGTGTGTGTGTGTGTGTGTGTGTGTGTGTGTGTAGTGTGTCTTGCAATCAATCTCCCCACCGATCGTCAGCAAGTGCCTTATGACAGCAAACTTGTCTGCATTTCTTTCAGTAATTTATGTGTAATCAGCCATGCAAACATTTCTAGCCCTGGAGATTGAAGGCGATCGTGCCTCTATTGAAAATCCAAACTACCCATTTCAAGAATGCCCAAGTTCCTGCCACGTACATTCTGAGGTCATCTTCATATACAATAAGCTCCGCATGAAAATCTTCGCATATCAAACGCCAGGTTTGGCTTATATTGAAGCTCCAGGGCTTTCCGATTTCGGGTGTCACTCGAATAAGTCACATGCTGCGTTGGTTTTGCAGAACATACAGGCGTCATTAATACATTGGCAAATGCGCTTCGCCGAAGAATACGGATCACGACACAAAAAGGAGACGATAAAAATGTGGCTCAGCGGACAAAACGATTATGCATGAGTCGGAGCCCACTACAGGTTTCATTTGGTACAGAAAATCTGATCTCATTCGCATTCTGTCAGGTATGTATGCTGATTCTGAATACGATGGGTCACCGGTTGTTACAGTACAGTGAATATAACCTCATGAGAAAAACAGTTTAGTGGCAGATTATTGGAAATGTGTGCTGCAAAACAACTTTAATTTCCTTCGCAGCACAGCAGTGAATGTTTTTTTAATCAGTTTCGTTTATTTCGAGTAGGCTCAGGCATGTGTAAACTTTGCGGAGTCGATATTCAATATTGTTGCTTAACAATGTTTCTTTACTATTGATTTTAGTAAAAGTGTGGTGGCAATTACTCGAGTGGATAGCTCGAAGCAAATGTAGTGTCACATCACTCGTTTGGAAGGGGCTAGGTAGGCAACTTATTTACAGCAGTAAATGGTTAGTGCGAGACCTAAAAAGATTTGTTTTGTTTGGGCTACGCGATTCGCCAAGGTTGCGGAGCGCTCAAGTACCAAAATTGATTGGTCCATAACGTTCGGCTTTCACAGCACTCCTGTCGACATTGAAGTTCAGTGGATTCAGGTGCTATAGTTGGCTGGCAAGCCGAGCTGTTGCAAGATTGGGATGAACCGCAGTAGTAGCTCAGACTCAACCAGACCGACGACTTGGAAAAGAGCGTAACCGTGTTTTGCACCCTTCGATAGGGGAAATAAAGGCACAACGATCAAAGGGCGATCCTGTTTTTCGTAATTATTGCCCATCTGACGATATTTCGCTGTATAGTAATTTGGTAATATGAATTATACTCTTTAATATTAAAATTTAGATTATATAATAATGTTACATAGAACCGAAAAATTGTTTGCCAGTCGGTCAATCCAGCAACACCTGCATTAATTCTATGAAAGGATTCCATCTGGTAGTATTCGGTACCGGGGAATACTTTTTGTTAGTTTAGCTTTAATTCATCATTGAATTCAGTTCTGCTGTACACACTTTGTTTTTTATACTGAGGTCGGTAAATTTGTACTTGTATTTGTAGCTGAAAAAGTCAGTAAACTTTCAGCACATGAAAAGGTAAGGAAGATTATAAAAATGTTATATATTTTTAATAATAGATAATGTTAGAAAGAAGTATTCAGTGTAAATTTTAGAAGAATTTATGTTTTATTTAATTGTTAAGAATTATTTTTAAGTTTACCGAATTTATGAGCTGTTTGAAATTTTATCGAACAGATTTTGTGTATAAGAATTTACGATTCTCACAATTTCCGTAGTCGTCGTAAAAGCATCGCGTGCTCACTGAATAACTGTCAGGATATTCAAATTGAAGTCCTCAATTGAAAGAAAACTTGATTCAAAGTGCGGTGAAATGCAAGGAGCATGCAGAGCACTGTATGTACACTGATAGGCAGAATAAAGTGCCCACCTCTGTCTTTTTTCAATTTCTCTCATTTACTTAGTTCAAATTAAAGTAAACACAGTGTAGTTTTTTTTCTTATTTTATTTTTTACTAGCTGGCCTGGCAGACGTTGTCCTGCCCATAATTGAATTACTTAATGGAAAATTGAGAAGGAGTTATAAATGAAAAAGTTTATTTGCAATAAGTATTAATTCCATTTATTTAGAGTTAATTTCTTACTGTTATGTGATGATTTTATCAAAATGTGTTGCTGTAAGGCTTTGTGCACAAATTACGTAACGCAAAAATCGGGTTTCGGACCCCTCCTCCCTATGTAACAATAAGTAACGCGTGACCAGACTCCCCTTTAATTACGTAACGCTAGCGGACCCCCTTCCTATTTCTCAATTGTGATAAAATCATCACAAAACTGTTATTGTTGTTGTTTTTATGTATAATTTTAATATACTTGAAATTAGCGGCGATACGGTCAAAATTTGGTCAATATCAATTTGACGTATTTCTTTCAATTTTGCATTTAAAAACCTGAACACCCCTCATTTTGAAGGTGTGTGTGTGTAGAATGTTGTTCTATTTTGATTTTGGAATTCACTCTTCAGTTGTCAAAATGCCGTCCAAGCAAGAAGAGCAGCGTATCAAAATTTTGCTCGCGCATCGCGAAAATCCGAGCTACTCGCACGCAAAGTTGGCAAAATCGCTAAAAGTTGCCAAATCAACCGTTACAAATGTAATTAAAGTGTTTGGGGAACGTTTGTCGACAGCCAGGAAGTCTGGATCGGGGGGAAATCGAAAACCGGAAGCCGCTGAGACGACAAAGAGAGTTGCCGGTAGTTTCAAGCGAAACCCTAACCTATCTCTCCGAGATGCCGCAAATAAGCTGGGTGTATCGTCTACAACCGTGCATCGAGCCAAAAACGAGCCGGACTATCGACTTACAAGAAGGTAGTGACTCCAAATCGCGATGATAAACAAAATACGACGGCCAAAGCGCGATCCCGGAGGCTGTACACGACGATGCTGACGAAGTTTGACTGCGTGGTAATGGACGACGAAACCTACGTCAAAGCCGACTACAAGCAGCTTCCGGACAGGAGTTTTATACGGCAAAAGGAAGGGGAAAGGTAGCAGATATTTTCAAGCACACGAAACTGTCAAAGTTCGCAAAGAAATATCTGGTTTGGCAAGCCATCTGTACCTGTGGCTTGAAAAGCAGCATTTTCATAGCTTCCGGGACTGTCAACCAAGAAATTTACGTGAAAGAGTGTTTGAATAAACGTCTGCTGCCTTTCCTGAAGAAACACGGTTGTTCCGTACTGTTTTGGCCGGATTTGGCATCTTGCCATTACGGTAAAAAGGCCATGGAGTGGTACGCCGCCAACAACGTGCAGGTGGTTCCCAAGCGACAAGAACCCTCCCAACACGCCAGAGCTCCGCCCAATTGAGAAATACTGGGCTATTGTCAAGCGGAACCTAAAGAAGACCAAAAAACTGCTAAGGACGAGCAGCAGTTCAAGGCAAACTGGCTTTCTGCGGCGAAGAAGGTGGACAAGGTGGCTGTACAAAAATCTGATGGCAGGGGTCAAGCGTAAGGCCCGGCAATTCGGATTTGGAAAAGCGGAAGCCTAACTGAATATTTTTCCTGAATTTTATACTAATTGAACTTGAAAAAGAAATTTAATTTGATTTTTTAAATAAACGATTTCACCGATTTACACGCGTTTTCCCTTGACCAAATTTTTGACCGTATCACCCTTTAGTAAAGATTGCAAACATCATTTAATTTATTTCATTTAAGTATCTTAAAGCTTATATAAAGAATAGGAAAAACATTGCACTCATTGTACTGCATTTGTTCAGGTTAATGAATGTTCTTAAAACTTAGTTCAACAAGGCTTAAATATTAGTTCAACAAGTTTATTCAAATGTTCTAAGTTCTAACGAAAAATCATTATTGATTCAACAAAATGATTTGGTAAAATCAACAGCAAAAAATTCAACAAAATTTCTTATTATTTCAATGGTTCTAATATAAAAACAACCGGTTTGGTCGAATCAATGCAAAGGTGCATTGTTTCCAAAAAGCTTATTCTTTTATTCAACAATAAATGCTTTTGCTTTCAATAGAAACGTCCTTTGGACACTTTTAGAAACAAAACAAAATTGTTGTTGGTTCAAAAATAAACAAATATTATGGGTAAGCCGTGAGTCAACATTAAAATTTGTTAAATCTATACAGAACAATATATTTCGCAGCGTGTAGATGTGCAATTTATGGCGCCAATTTGTGATGCAAATCGTCATAAGATACCTTTCGTTTAGTAGATCACATTTAAATAGTACACTGAAAATTAATTTTCGTTTATATTACGATCGAAAAAGGACTAACAAATCTATTCGTTATTTTCTGCAACGAAACTAATTTGTACTTTCTACGAAGCTGCCTTCGTATCAAAAGCCACACGCGCAACTGTCAAAAGCACAAAGCATTTGTTGTCACAAAAAGAACATTCGTTCATTCTACTAAAACAATACAAATAGCTACGGGTAATTTGTTACCAATAATAAATAAACGGCTCCTAGGTGGTTGCATGAACGACTGACAGTTCTACTTTATCGGTTCAAAATATATTTGAAAAAAAGGCAACCACGAGGAGTTATTCTGCTCTTCACGAAATTAATTTTGTGCATTGTACAAAAAAGGTGTAATGATAGCGTGTTGTTAGAAGACGAGCAATGTTAATGTTTCATATAATTTACGAGACATTTGTTCTATGTGCATAATCCATGTTTACGAAACGAGTGAAAGCTAATTTATGAAAAATAATTTTCAGTGTGCGTCTTCATTTATCGAAGCTTTCGAATTTGGTCAGAAATCAAAAGATAGACTTAATCCATTTTCCTTAAAATTTTAGATGCGCCACTTGGTCATAAATGTGTTTCTATTATGGCCACTCCCATAAGAAACACATACAATTGGCCATGAAAGAAACCAAAATTTAAAACTATGGCGATAATTGGTGCAGTGTACCAGTTATGGCACACGTCATTAATAATACAAAAATAAAGTTTTGGCTTAGTTTAGAAATTTTTCTTCAAAATATAGATTGAAACCTTACATTTGACGTATTTCTCAGAATTTTTAAACGTTCTCAACTAGTATAAATTAACCATTTTCTACTCCATGTAGAAGGAGATGTTCGCTCATCACCATGAGGCACCAAGTGTGGACAGTAATGTTTGCTAGAATGGAACATATGAAGAGAAAGTGTTGAAAGTCCCGTCAGTGTACGGTAGGTTGGAAATAGAATAGAAGTATTGAAAATTGAGCGAAAGGGCATGGGTAAAGTAGTACTCGAACCAAGGACGTTACTATTGCCTAACATCCCACTGCGGGTAGATCAAAGCACGGATGAATCCGCCACCTCAACAGGCTTTTCTACTTTCTACTTGTTACTTTGCTTGGCACACAGGAAATTTAATTGATGCAAATTGGTATTCACCTTTATTTTTTTTTCAAATTTGCCATTTTGTTACGTAACGATTTTAAAACCCCCCTCCCCATATGTCACAATAAGTAACGGTTGCTCAACCCCCTCCCCCCTTCATGCGTTACGTAATTTGTGCACAAAGCCTAAGGTGAGGTTTAATGTCCAAGAAAACTTATAGAACATTATAGATATAACCATAGGTGTCGGCATGAACTGTTCTCTTATTATGTTCGTTGCCCCAAACGAAGTCATTTGAAAACAACCACTATAACTCTGGGTGTTCTGCAGCATATGTTTAGAATCACTTTCTGATCCAGACACCAATGAGCGCAAAATACTCTGGTGGTGGATTTAGTGGCGTTACTTTAACTTTGCCACTTGCACAACACAATTTATTTGGTGTTTCATTTGGGAGCTACAATGCATTACAATGGGAACAAACTTCACTCATTGATTCAATGGCGACTGATATATCCGCACTGAAATTAACCAAAGGATCATATTGAAATGCAGCACGTTGAAGATTTTGCAGAATGTAGGTTTGCTGTCGTAGTCGTTTAGTGATGTTATTTTGGGTACGATTGTCACCAGATCTTTCTGATGCTTCCCGATTACGCTTCTTTCTATCGCTTGTATTTCGACCTGCTCTCTCTTCTTGATCCAACATCGGTCGTGCCCGTGCCATTCGTTGTCGATCCAAGTCATTTTGAGTTGCATGCAGAACGTCTCATTCAAGATTTTGCTGCGCTAACAGTCGTGCGGCTGCAGCGACCAATATTACTTCGTCTAGTAGGAGGCATTGCACAATAATACTAATTGAAATTGAAATTGCAACATAATTAGTTTCTTCTAAATTTCTAGTAATATGTTCGTTTTCACTTTCCTGATGCAATATTAATATAAACAGTGAACAATACTAATATTAACAAAAATGTTATTATACACCTGCCAGATCAACATAGAATACAAAAACTAATACTCTCATTCTCCATCGAACTTCACTCCTATTTACATCTCGCTGCGAGATATCACCAATACAAACGTTTCAATTTATTCGTGAACCTACACGTTTACACTGCCCAAGTAACAATTTCAGTTCTATTCCAGCCGTATAGCGCTCCTCCCGGCTTTGTTGATGAAACTACATTCAAAACTATTTTGTCCACCAATACCTCCTCTATGCATCTTTAAAGCCGAAATGTGTACAAAGTGGCCCACTCTTTAGACGGTTGTGAGGACAAATTAATAAAACCTTTCCAAGACCATAAAGATTTTGAAAATGTTCTAGTGAAAGATGTTATTATGAAAGATAATGCCGAATGGCCACAGCTGTCAAAATTCACGGCGATATCGTGGTTGATTTTTGTTGTTCTGCTTTGTTCGATTCTCTGCTCTTCTGATTCATTCGACAGTAAATAATGGCTAAGAAAAAAGCTCAAGTGTTGCGGAAAATTATGTTTGAAAGCAAAATATATAAAACAAATTGAGTTTTTTTGTTAAGCATATCATGCTCCAAATCATATGCGCATTTAATTGTATGGTGAATATTGGCATGATGAGAGCTGAAAATTAATGCGCCTCGGAAATTATGCGAGTTTACAACATCAGAAACAAAATTTAAAGAAATATATTCGATAAATTAATCAAGAAACTTCTGAAAATTGATGGAATTCAATAAGGTTATCTGAACGAATACCGAAATTTGCCTTAGATCTACAGTTCAATTGTATGACATTTAAAATTTAGTGTTTTTTTTCACATTTCAATTATTTCATTCATTCCAATATGGCGATTGCAAGAAATCACAGTTTTAGCAATGGTTACTATAAAACTATCTGATCGCTTGGAAGCTTTTCAAATTGCCAATTAGACGTTTAATGCATTTACTGGAAGCAAAATGGTTTTAAAATGCTTTTTCAACTGACCATAATAAGATAATATGAATGAGTCCTAAAACGGTATTTCAAAACAGCATTTTATGATTTTACAAAGTCAAAATAAAAACTTTGATAGGGATAAAATTTTAGAAGTTAAGGTTTTAAGATTGTTGTAAAAAAGCTGTGTAGGTTCTTATAAACCTGACTAAAATTTGAAACCTATTGGCATCTCTTGCTGCCATAATAAAACCGAATTGATTTCTGGTGGCTTTCATAAAACTTAGTAAAGCTGGATGGTTTTGGCAATGTTACTTGGGTGAGGTTGCTTTTTACGCAGGAATGAGTGCGCTGAAAAAAATCCTTAAAAACAACTGAGTAGCTCCTAGAATTCACGTACAAACCCGTAATTTACGAAAACCTCGTAAAAAGCAACAAAAGTGATTATTTAAACGCGTTAATGACAAAATCTAAGTGAACAGTATCTCCTCGCGTGAATTCTGAACACCACGTAAACAAAAACTTGCATAATAAACGACTCAAGTGTATTATCGTTTTTCGCATAATTTTCAAAAAGTCCTAAATAACAATGAGAGATTCGCTCCTCTCTCGTCCTTTTTTGTTAATTAAGACGCCATTATAAAATTATCCAACGGTTTCTCCTTGCAACTCGATGGATGGTGTTGTTGTTTTCTATTATGATATTTCCATACAAAGTGAAAATTTAATTTAAATGATTTTTTTACTTTCCCGAAAAAATTTCGTACATTTTTATTTTAAAAACCTGTTGGAATTCAAGACGAATCAAATGAAAAAGAAATCAAGTAATTCCATTGAGTCGTTCGTGAATTATGCTGTCACGAACGGACAGCATTTCATTTTTATATACATAGAAGATAGATAGATAGAATTCTTCTTAAGTTTCACTTATGGAATACTGAAAAAAAGGAGTTTTACTTAAAGAAAAAAAAACAATTTGTGTTGAAAAAAAAACAGTGACAAAATAAAGTGCCCACTTCAAAAATCGATATGTTTGACATGTTTCGAAGCAAACGGCTCAACCTGGTGATCGCATTTGATTCAATTGAAAAAAAATGGAGCCTCCACAAAGTCCGGACCTCAATCCCATCGAGAATTTGTGGGCGATGCTCGATGCCAGGGTTGACAAAACTGGTGTTACCAATAAAAATAACTATTTTGAAGCCCTGGAGCGCGCCTGGGAAGAGCTAGATCCACAGCACCTAAATAACCTGGTCGAGAGCATGTCGAAGCGCCTGCAGGAGGTCCTGAAGGCCAAAGGAGGACACATCAATTATTGAAATGCTTTTATTTTACTTTAATTTATGTTTTCTGTAGCCTAAATGATGTGGGCACTTTATTTTGTCACTGTTTTTTTTTTCAACGCAAATTGATTTTTTTTTCTTTAAGTAAAACTCCTTTTTTTGCAGTATTCCATATATGAAACTTAAAAAGAATATAAACAATTAGATAATAAAAAAAATACAGTGTGTTTGCTATAATTTTAACCAAGTAAATGAGAGAAATTGAAAAAACGATAAGGTGGGCACTTTATTTTGCCTATCAGTGTACACGCTAAGATCAGTTTATCCAAATTTGGGTGAAGAATACCCATAATCGCGAAAAGTGCATATACCAATTTTTTGGTACGTTACTACCTTCCGTATTTGAGTATTTTTTCCCATACAAATTTACTGAAATATGAATATAGTCAAATTTATCCGTAAATGAGTATGGGCACTTTTTTGCGATTATAGGTAAACTAAGCTTAGCGTGTAGAGTGTTGTACTCAACATATGTTTGGAAGATTTAGAAGTTCTAGTAAAATATTCCTAGAACTCAAAAGTACTCCTCAAGTTCATGAGGAATTATATAATTCAAAAGTATTTCGAGATGATTCAAAACACTCAATAATATTTTAGAAGAATTTGCTATACTCAGACGTATTAAGTGTGTGTTCAAAGTATTCGATATTACTTGAAGATTATTTAAAGTACTTAAAAATACCTTATCGTATTTTGATGGCTATTGAAAGTTGAAATTTACACGATATTGATGTTATTGGATTTGTTGATGAATTTAATGTAGCGTATGTAAAAATGTGGATTTTTTAAAAAAATTTACGCCACAAGTGCAATTTTTTATTTTACTTTTTTTTCAATTCATCTACTAAATGTTAATGTTATTAATGTAATTTGTAAAAAAGTTTCGATTGATTTGAGTAAAAACTTCCCTTTGAAATTTTTATTCAAAAATGAGTTTTTTTCTCGTTCTAACTTTATGTCCGCCTTGAGCATAATAGAAAGGCCTGTATAGAACGATATTGTTAATAACCGCAAATCCTTCTTAGCAATGTCTTCACAGAAGTTGTTGGAGCCTTTTCTAATGCCAGGCTGACTACTGTTGTAATAGATATTTATTTATATATTTTGAGACTTCATTAAGGGAGTCCGTCAGTTGAACCGCGTAAAAGTAAAGAGAACAAGTAACTTATAAATTCCACTGAATTACTGTTGAAGATTTTCTCATCCAAATGGTAATTCGACTGAAGTATTTAATGTACTTAAGGTTGAAGGATTCATCATCAATTTTCAGTCATCGTCGAAATTTCGAAAGCAGTTTTTTCTTTCAAAATCAAAACATAGTTCGTGAAAATGTATTCACTGTATTGTGCTCGCCAAGCGGACCACCGGGAATACATTTTAATTTCTAGATTTTCAATATCAAACGAAAAAACTGCTTTAAATTTTTTGATGATTACTGAGGGTTGATGATGATTCCTTCAACCTTAAGTCTATTCAAAATTAATATGGGATTTTACTAAATACGTAATAAAAAAGCATAAGCTTTTACGCTAAGATAAAATAAGAAATATCATCGAAATGTATCCTACAAAAGCAAAAACTTACTAAATTGCGTTATTCCCTATGATAATGGGACGTATTTATGGGCATTGGTGGTACTTAAACTTGCAGTACATTATTCGTTAATGACTAAATGTTTGTCAGGCGTCTTTCTGCCTATAATCAATATTTGTTGCTTTTAAAATTATTGTACTACAAGCTGCGGAAATATCACCGATCGAGAATTTTTTCAACCATCCTATACTCGCGATTTTTGATTTATTACTAGGACAGGGCACACTCTCATTCTGCCGCACTGTGTATCATGATATTATGCATGGGACAGTCCTGTCTCATATTCCTTACATTTCTTCCTTATTCCCCGAACGATGGCCCCAAAAATGGTCAAAATATGCTACAGAAATAAGTATAGTAAAATGGATACAAGCGAGCATGTATAGTATATGTATGATACAAAAATACATCCAGTTAGATTTATCAGTTTTGATCATTGTAGAATAGTCATATAATCACATCACAACAACTTTAGGAAATGCTGAAAAACCTCCCTTCTCCTTGACAGGTATTTTATTATTTTGAATTGCTTGCCACACTTTTCATAATCCCATGTTCGCTAAAAACGTAACATAATTGGCTCCAATCCTACAGTAAATTCCAAAATCCCTCTAAAAAAAACTAAAATATTTGACCAGAAATTAATCTCAATATGCCGCATCGGTCGTAAATTGTGCCTCGTTCTTTGCTTGCTCCGTTGTGTGCTCCGTTCCTCTCTCAGAAGAACAAAGGCACGGGCGATTCAAAGCTGTGTGTAATCACTGAAGCCGGTGCCCTGCGATCATCATCGATCAGTGTGTACAAGCGACAAGTATGGGTCATCGCTTCGAGTATTCAGACAGTGCAACAGCCACCGAATATTCATATTCGGTTACAGTTACTGAATCTGAACGAATTTGCGATGCTATGTTCACGAACGGGTGGCAGTCTGACACACTATTGTTCAGTAGTATCATGAATGATTTCCAAGCCCTGAGCTCATCCTCGGTGGCTCAATACGAGTATTGAGTTTTAACAAGACGCTTTAAATACGTCTGCACACCGAGAACGCACTTGAGCGTCCTAGTTGTTGCTTGGCATGAGGATTACGACGAAGATAAAAAGTCCAGTACTTCAGTTTTTATGATAGAGAACAAGAATAAATAAGTGGAGTTGTACTTTGCGCTCTTGTTTTATTTTCCGTCTCACAAAAGTTCCCATATCCCACACGGAAAAACGTATTCGGTAATCGTCGCGTATAAATGGAAATGGCTAACGCCGACAACGATCCTCAACAGAATGCAGCAATCGCCGCCGAAGTAGAGCAGTGAAGCATCCGGATTTTTGGAAACATGATCACGTAATGTAGTCTGCCCATGCGGAAGCACAATTTGCCCTTGCCAACGTAGTCCGGGATCACACAAAGTTTTACCACATCGTCGCGAAAATCGATCAATCTGTTATATGCCACGTAGCAGATTTGGTCACAAACCCTCCCAACGAAAACAACTACGAGGCGGTCAAAACAAGGCTGATTTCTCGTTTCCAAGTCTCAGCGCAAGGAAGTTTGGAGCGACGTCTCGGAGACTGTGATTTGGGCGATATGCGGCCAAATCTCCTTGCCAAAATGCAGGAACTGGCCTCACGGACGACCTAATGAAAATGGGTTTTCTGCAAAGAATGCCGCTAAGCGTGAAAGCAATCAGCAATCTTGCAATCAGCGATTGAATGATTGGGAAACTAGCCGAGATGGCCGATAAAGTGGTGGAATATCCGGGTTCATCACAAGTCGCCGCAAATTCTAACAGCATGGAAGTATCACCGATAGCAGATCTACAAGGACAGATTGCCACACTGGCCGCTGAGATCCACCGACTCAAGACAGAGCGAAGCTCCTCCCGAAGCCGATCTGCTTCAAGATTCAGTGGTAACACCAGCGATGACACATGCTGGTTGCACAGAGAGTTTTGTGGTCAAGCCACCAAATGCCGCGAGCCGTTCAGATATAATTAAAAAAAACTAATGGACGTTCCTTCGAAACGGCGGGAATGAACGCACAACCAGAAAGTCGCCGTATAATCCTCTACGATCGTACCTCTAACACTAAATACTTTATCGATACTGGTTTTGATGTTTCTATCATTCCAGCTACCAGTAAGGACAAGAAAAACGGTGCTCTATTTGATCTGCACGCGCAAACGAAACTTAGATCCACGTATACGATAAGCGTTTTATAACAACACACTTGGGTCTGAGACGACAATTCAATTGGCTCTTTCGTGTTGCGGACGTAGGAGTTCCTATAATTAGCGCAGATTTGCTTGCTGCTTTTGGTATCATTGTTGATTTGAAGCACCGTCGTTGGATTGATGGTCTTACCAAGGTGTCCTCTAGCGGTAGTTTAACAAACATACTGGTACACAGCGTAACCGTCGTTGCATCCGACCATCCGTTCCGTGAACTGCTTCTGGAATTAAAGGAAAGTCACACTACCATCAACAATGAACACAACCGTGTAACATCGCGTCAACCACCACATTCAAACAAAAGGTCCACCGGTGGCAACCAAATGTCGGCGAATCCAAAGAAAAAGGTAGTCATTCGGCAGCGAAGGCGGAATAACAGGTAATGATCGATCTTGGTATTTGTCGACCCTCCTTCAGCTGCTGAGCATGTCCTTTACATTCTGTTCCGAAGAAGAACAGCAAATCGAGATTTGTGGGGGACTATCGTGCGTTAAACAAAATCACTGTGCCAGACCGGTATCCCTTTCCTTACCTCCATGACTTACTCAACGCCTTTCAGGGAAAATTTATTTTTACGACCCTGGATCTAGAGAGCATACCACCAAATTCCGATAGAGGAGGAGGATGTATCCAAGTCCCTCAAACGCAGGCTCAAACGCAGTGATAGCGGAAGCGGAACGGTGACGGCAGCGGAATGGTTCAATCTGACTAAACCTGCTCGTCGGATAGAGAACTGTTTAGATTCAAGGAGATTCTAATTGGACATATCGACGGCATTTACTGTCAAACTTCCGTTTCCGTCCACATTACGTTTGGGCCTTAACTGTCCGAAAGCGTTGAAGTTGGAGCTACGCAAAAAGCTTCTTTCGACGCGATCTCTGTGCACGTCGTACGGGACTTTCAACTTGTACTCATGTCTTCGTCAGGATCAATGCCGTAAAGAAGCCTTTAGTTCCGCCCTACGATGGACCTTATGAGGTAATTGAACGACATGCGAAGTATATGGATAAACAAATAAACTCTACAGTTTGAAGAATTTCAATTGACCGGATCAAGCCTGCGTTTATTTGTGATGCGGAAGTTCACGATTCAGATCTAAAGACCAAAATCACACCATCAGGACACAGGGTCAGGTTCCTGGTGTAACTGGGGGGATTCTGTAGTGGCGCTGGAAATACGACTGCTCCGAGAAAACATTCGAGCTCTCTTGTTGTTGCTTGGCACGAGGATTACGACGAAGAAAAATAGTACAGTACATCAGTTTTTATGATAGCGTACTTTGCGCTCTTGTTTTATTTTCCGTCTCACAAAAGTTTCCATAAGTTCATTTGACTACAAAAACTAATATGCTCCCTAGTTTGGACTAATGCACCACAAAACGGTGATTTACAGCGTTACGGATTACTATAGAAACATTTTTTTTATAAGTTTTCCTTTTTCTCAAACATGAGCTGTTCCTTCAAATTGTATTATAAATTGGTGATATTTAATATTTAGAAACATTGGTATGCCTGTTCCCTTATGAGGTTAATGAAGAAGATGAAGGTATAAGAATCATCTAAATTTGAATGAATCAAATTAAATTGGTAAAACCTTATAATTCGCGGTTTAAATACGTCACTTGATAGGTTCAACCCTACATTTTGGAATAAATATAGGAAAATCAATGTTGAAACAATGCTATAATCATAAACCCTGTGCTCCAACAAGTACACATTTTCTAGGATATTGAATGTAAAATTTAACGTTAGTTCTTATTTTTGAATTCAAATGGTACCCAATAGGGGCAAAAGAGTTTTTTCTTGTTTTCGAGCGAGAAAGTTTCATGTTTCAATCACGAAAGTTTAGCTTGTTTAATCGCATATTTCTAGGATTAATCAAAACTATCACTTATTGTATTGATCGTATAGATGATGAAATATTGAAAAACCCATACCTCCACTAATGGAACTACCTTCGATAAGGGTGCGGTTACGCTATGCATGTTTTTATGATGACATCATTTTTTAAGTTGTCGTGTTACACATACATGTTACACATACATATACAGTATGTAATAATGAATAATGTTTATAATTAAACTGGAGAATAGAAATATTTGGTAAATTATTGTTGTAATGTGAAGAATAATAGTATAGGCAGAAGAATGCACCTTGTTGTGAAGTGTCAATAGTAAGAGAGCATAAGCATAAATACATGAAACATAATAAAACGAATAAAATTGTCAATTGATTTTTTTCATGTTCCCTGTTGTAAATAAACGTATCCGTAACGTTTTCGGTGGAATTGGTTTTTCTGGGAAATGTCTTTCGGGGAAATGGTTCATTCGGGGAAATGCCATAGAATCGTTCACATCGGTCCCCGCCGGCACCGCCAAGTATGACAAAGCCACGTCCCTGCTGACGATGACATATTTTATATCACGACGGCGTCGACAACATTTTGGTCGAACAATTTATGTCAAAAATAATAAAGATTAAATTGAAAAACACAACCTAATTCGCAGTCGCCTTTGATTCAGATTTGTTGGAGTTTTTAAATGCTTTCCTAGACATTTTCATAAAGTGGTCCATCAGAATAGTTTGCTATATACTAATTACATAACACGTCCTACAGATTTCTTATTTTCCCTTTCATAAGACTGTTTACTGACAAATTTATAAACGTTGTATGGCGTGTATGAAAAAAAAAACTGAAACACCCACTAACCAAGCCTCCTCTAAAAAAAAAAAAATCTTTACGTAATTAGTGCATGCCCCATATCTACTTACAATTCCTACTTTTTGCACTGCTTTGTCCGACTGCAGCATATCTGTTTAATTTGTGTAATCCAATGTAACCAAACGTCAAAGATTGTATTAGATACATAAATTTAAACCAAAGTTTTGATTTCTTTTTGATCGATTTTCTTAACATTCTTTTATAACATAAACTTTCAATATTAATCGAGAAAACCGCATTTTGAACATTTATTTTAATAAAAATCAGAAAAAAATGGAGTTCGTTTTCTATTGCAGAGAAGCCATGTTACTTTATACTGATTGAATAAAGGTCAACATTTTTGTGTTTATTAATCAATGAAATTAAAAACGACTTACCGTAGGAGGTCTTATCTTACAGATTCCATATTTCTCAGCAATCGGTCGTATTTTATTTATGTAGATGAGAGGGTTTTTAAAATCTTCCTCGGAGGGTTCAAATACCGGAGCCTCCGGAGGCACTTTGAACTGGAATTCTTCATACTTGTCCAAAGAAATATGAGGTTTCTGAGGCTGTTGAACAGATTCCCCGCTGGCTGCACTTAGTAAGGTAGTAGCTCCGTTCGAACCCAATTTGTTATTTGAACAAGTATAGTTGGAATTAACATTTTCACTACCCGTTCCTGGCGAATTAATCAGCTTGTTCTTGTTTTTCATGATGCAGTAAGAATTACGACTTTTCAATATTCTTTGTTCAGGGCCACAAGACACCAAAAATCTAAACTATTCATTACTTTTATATTTAGAGAAACTACAAATCACTAGTATTATATATCATTTTCGAAACTGCAATTGGCTATGTGCTTAAGGTTGTCGTAAAACACAAATTCTATTGAAAACTTGATACGGTAAGCCGTCAGAGTCAAATTGTAGGTATTAAACAGTTTAGTTGTTTTTCAATACTTGACACCGATTTTCCTATTTTTCAATAGCACGGAGTATTCAATACAGTTCAAAACTTAGAATCACCATTGATTTCTTTTTAAAACAGTAATGTAGATTGCTTACTTCCCTTACTAACGAGAAACATCGTTCTGTTTTTGCGTATGGTTTGGTGAATTTGTTACCGTTTTCGTTTTTACCTACTTAGGAACTGGTTCGGAATTGTGATACCCGAATTTATTATCAGTTAGTACTTCTACTCGATACAGGATTTAAATACAACCATTTACCCTGACGTTCAACAGGCAAAAAGCCGACTAATTATTCATACCAGAGCGAGATTGAAACTGAATCGAAAGCGGAAAAATAATGTAAAATGTAGCAGCAGGGCGGCCAGATTATTTTGTAA
Organism: Aedes japonicus; assembly: GCA_034211315.2. NCBI lineage: Eukaryota > Metazoa > Arthropoda > Insecta > Diptera > Culicidae > Aedes > Aedes japonicus. The sequence continues at coordinate 16,514 of JASCZW010005718.1, forward strand.
TAAATATAAAATAAAATGTAAACTACGCAGCGGAATGTTTTTTCTTGGGGAATAGATCATTGCACGATAGCGTCATCAATGCAGTTTTGACAGTTCAGGGAGCTTGTTTAAGTGGACTTAGAATATTTTCGGTGAGATCAGTTTGAGACTTTGTGCTGTAAATTTATTACGATTGATGTTAAATTGCCGAAACACAGACAAGAGTGCTTATTATTACATCATTTCGTGGATCTAATCGTACAGAATTCAGAAAATGCCTATGAAAAATTTCGTTTGAGCGGTTCAAATTCTAACACCTTGTAAACAAGCTCCCTGAACTGTCAAAGAAGTGAGGTTAATACATTCCGTGCAATGATCTATTGAGGAATCCAACTTGAAAAAAGAAGAAGACACCGAGTGGTGATAAATCTGACAGCTCCAATGTTAGAGTATACACTTAGCGAAATAAACTTTCGATATTCATAAGATTGCATTATGATTATTTGCTATAAGAAATCAGTATGAGTTTCATAACTTAACCTTATGAAATATAATTATGTTGCGAAAATAAAAATATTCAGCAACCGGGATTCGAACCTTGAACGTGGGGGTTATGGGTCCAGTGACTTGCCCACTAGTATATATCTACACTTGAAAACATGAATGCTTAAAGGCGTACAAGAACAACGTCGTGTGAAACAAAATCCGTTCATAAGGCAACCTTATGAAATTCAAAAGCATCGTTCATAAGTTAAACCTTATGAAATTCTTAAGATTATTTGGCTGAGTGTAGGACGAAACTTTCAAAATGCTTCTAGACTTACTTCTATACTTCTCTACTCAATAACGACATTTTCAGCAAAATAAAAATTAAATTTAAATAATACCCCTATTGTGCAGTTTTGGATTTTTCTTACATCATACAACAAACCGCTTATAATTAGAATTTCATTTGAATTTTCTAGAAGCATTTTAGAAGTTTCGTCCTATACTTTAACATGGGAGCTGTCAGATTTATCACCACTCGGTGTCTTCTTCTTTTTTCAAGTTGGATTCCTCAATATTGAACACGCTCGTTCAGATCTACACGGTAAATCTGTAGAACTCCCTTTATGACTATATTTTGCACATTTTCAAGAATATAGTTGATACGTCAAAAATAGACTAGTTTTTATACACTAATGCAGAGTACTTTTTACGCCTTTTCAAGTATGTCAACGGCGACAAGAAGATGTGTAAAAAGTAGGCACTGTTGAGAAAAGAAAATTAACTCTGCCCGTGACTTGATGCTGACGCCATTTCCACAAAAGGTTTGCAGTAGAGAAAATGGATAAATTATCCAATACGGTGGATATAGACGCATTCAAGAAATTTAAAGGTAAGTTCTGCTTTTGTAAGTAATTACATATGTTTAACACTATATGAAACAAAACAGGTCGTCCATGCCCGGATGCAGTTATGAGGGACGAATAATTAAGCTTGCAACCGAGCTTGGAGCCGATGTGCTGGTACTTCCTGAGCAAAAAAAAAGTATTTATTTTCTTCTTGACTATCCAGCCGCTGTTATAAGATTAAAACGAATAGTTCCAGAGCGTCTGTAACAAAATGCGTGAATATTGTTTTACCCAAAACCTCTACATAGACATTTGTGATTTTTTTTTATGAATAAATGAATAAACATGGCTGTGTGATGTATTGAGATCTTTTTCACTTTCGAATTTTAATTCCGGAATTGAGCCGTTTTCAGCCATAATCGAGCGATATTGATTTTTCGAAATGCGTAAAAAGTATACATTTTTATGTTCTCAGGAGTAAAAAGTATGCATATTTACTTTTGAAAAGGAGTAAAAAGTATGCATGTTTTACTTTTCAAAAGGAGTAAAAAGTATGCACATTATGACGTATGTTCAGTTTACGCAAAAGGGAGTAAAAGTAATTTACTCCTTTTTGGCGTAGTCCCAGTTTTGCTCGAAAAGGCATACTTTATAGTCATAAGAGCGTTAATAAAGATTACCGTGTACTCTAAATAGAGTAACTTTCACTCAGTTTCGTATTACCATGCTAAATGTCAAAAACTGAGAAACTTGATATAAGGAAACTGAGTAAATGCTACTCTGATTGTAAAAGCGCTATAATTATATAAATAGAGTAATTACAATGAAGCTGTCAAAAGCGAAAAACGTGGTTCAGTCGATCAAAAGTTATCAAGATGGGATGGCTGTATGTTGTAATCAACAATCATTTTCAAGTCAAAGTGCCGAATTCATTCCATGACCCAACAAACATCAATGCTGAATAACTGTATGTTCAAACAAATTTGGAGAAATTGTTCAGCTTTTTCTTCTAGAAAGCTGAATAATTTCTCCAAATTTGTTTGAAGAAGTGGTTATTCGACACTGATGTTTGTTGGGGAATACAATCAATCCATAAATTTACAAATTCAAAGTATTTCGACTCTTCCGTTTCGACTGGACAGTTGTCGGAAACAATCAACAATTTCATTAAAATAAAATAAAAAATAAAATTAGATACTGATTAACGTTTACTCAAATTTTGACAAGTGACCTAGTTAATCTGAATTGAGTTACTCCTTAGCTATTATAATTAGGGTAGTTCCAGTTTTTACAAAACTGAGTCATTTTCTACTCAGTTTTGTAAAAATACAAACATACGTGACTGAGTATGTTTACTCTAACTTTGACAGGTGATCTATAGTAAATCTGGAAAACTCCTTTCTAGATTATAGTTGATACGTCAAAAAGTGACTAGTTTTTATACACTAATGAAGAGTACTTTTGACGCCTTTTCAAGTATGTCAACGGCGACAAAAAAATGTGTAAAAACTAAGCAACGCTGAGAAAAGAAAATTGACTCTGCCCATGACTTGATGCTGACGCCATATTCAAAAGAGCATTTAATTTTGTAAGCACCGGGTATAATTTCGGAAATGGTTTTGCGGTATACAAAATGGAGAAATTATCCATTGAATACAGACGCATTCACGAAATTGACAGGTAAGTTAAATATCTGCTTTTGTAAGTAATTACAAATGTTTAACACTATATGAAACAAAACAGGTCTTCCATGCCCGGATGCAGGAATTATGGACGAATCATTAAGCTTAGGACCGAGCTTGGAGCCAATGTGCTGGTACTTCTGGAGCAAAACAAATAGAAATAGTTCCAAAGCGTCTGTTACAAAATGCGTGATATTTTTTTAAGGCAAAACTTTTTTTTGCTTTTATTTTTTTTTTTGTCAATGAATAAACATGGCTGTGTAATATATTTATGTCTGTTTTACTTTCGATTTTGGATTTCGGAATAGAACCGTTTTCAGCCATACTTGAGCGATATTGATTTTTCAAAATGCGTAATAAGTATACATCTTTTATGTTCTCAAAAGGAGTAAAAAGTATGCACATTTACTTTTCAAAAGGAGTAAAAAGTATGCTTATTTTACTTTTCAAAAGGAGTAAAGAGTATGCATTTTATACTTTTCAAAAGGAGTAAAAAGTATGCATATTATGACGTACATTCAGTTTACGCAAAAGGGAGTAAAAGTAATATACTCCTCTTTGGCGTAGTCCCAGTTTTGCTCGAAAAGGCATACTTTATAGTCTTAAGAGCGTAAATTAAGATTACCGTGTAGTTAATCAAAAATGAGAAAACTTCAATTACTCTAATTAGGGTAGTTCCACTTTTACCGAAACTGAGTCGTTTTATACTCAGTTTAGAGTAATTACAAACGAGCGTGAAAGGAATTTGCTCGCGTTTACACACAGAAAAAAACTCTTGTAGTAAACCATTTTACTCGACTACGCCTACACGCAAAAAAAAGCCGCAGTAGAAACTACCATATCGAGGGTTAAGGTTGAAGGATTCATCATCATTTTTTCGTCATCATCAAAAAATCTAAAGCAGTTTTTTCGTTTGATATTGAAATTCTGGAAATGAAAATGTATTCACTGTGGTCCGCTTGGCGAGCAGAATACAGTGAATACATTTTCGCGAACTATGTTTTGATATTGAACGAAAAAACTGCTTTTGAATTTTTGATGATGACTAAAAATTGATGATGAATCCTTCAACCTTAAATTAAGCGCAATCACCAACAATTTTCAGCTGAAAATAAATGCGTTTGATTTTACCATGACTGCGACTAGATCAACCATGGTGCGGTTGAGGTCTGTCAAATATACCACAAATGTTGAAGGTTTTACCATAAACGTAATAAATTGGACTGAAATTTCATGGTAGTTGTGGTAGTAGTGATTTTTTTCTGTGTATCTTTAAATCTACACAGAGACAAATTTGATAGTCAATTTTACCATTATTGGGGGTTAGGATGACTATAGCAGTATAGTGCTTTTGAACCGACTATGATCGTGGTCAACCGGCCATTGAAAATAGTTGATCCAACATTTGCCATAATGTTGGAATAATCCTTGCTACCATGATCATAGTCAAGAATACCATGAAGTGGTGAATTCTACCATTTTCATGGTTATTGTTACCATTATATGCGATAGTCATCTTTAACCATGATTTAATTGTCGGTAATACGATAGAATTTTTTCAGAGTACCTTGAAATTTCAGTCAAATTTACTACGTTTATGGTACCACTTTCAACGTTTGTGGTATATTTGACAGACCTCATATTGATATCAACTAAGGTGAATTTAATACTTCAGGTGGTCTCAATACTGTATATGAGAATTTCAGCCATGTTTAAACGCAGACTAACACAATCCATATCAAGTAAAATACTGGTCTGGCAGACTGAAGCTGTCTCCTTTACACCTATGCAATAGTGCCTGTGATGTCAAACTCGCTGTTCCATTTTGAAACAAACGAGTAAGACCATCTCCACCGGTGGGTTCGTATCTGGGTAATATTTTGATGACTGAGAGCGTTCCTTTTTTGATTTAGCCATCCACTTTCGCACCGGTCGTTCATAAAAAGGTAACATAATAAGACTCAAATTTATTCTCGCACCGGTTTCGTTTCGCTAAATATTTCGTGCAGTGTATAGTTTGAATACTCTTCCGTACATGTTTTCGACGTTCTGGGTTGTCTCAAAGATTTTATCTTGGGAAACATCCAGCCAAGCCTTGCAAAGCACTTTGTTGCCTTGTTGCATCCAATTCCTTCCACGGGGTTTTGATGCACTCATTTTTTCACAACATATCACAATGAACTTGAAGTTAGCAAATAACTTTAAAAACAAATCGGAAACACTCAAACTGAAATGAAAGTGTTCCAGATGAAGATGTTGTTGTAACATTTCATCTTGTTTTGCTTATTTTTCTTCAAATAGCAACATTCGGCTCGGTTGGGTCGGGTTGTCAAATTAACGAACCGGCTGCTCACCGAGCGTGCAAGTTGTCATTTTCCAACCCGGTTACTAACCACCGGTGCGTTGTCGCGTTGTCAAACAGGTTAACAATTTACCGATATTACCGTATTGGTGCGGTTGGTCTAAAGGAGATGATTAGTTTCACACTGCCAGGCCTGTGTTCTATGCCATGGGGTATAATGCGTCAGGCTGCACGGTTTGTTTACCAAAATTTCTCGGGGGGGGGGGGGGGGGGGAAGTGCACGTGCTAATGTTTGTAAACAAAACGTTTAGCCCAAACCGTTTACATTCATTTAGAACTCTTCACTCTTAGGCAAAATTGCAATAAACAGCTGTCATTATGTGCGGAATACACTATTGAGTGTTCCTTACTCTTTCGCTCCACTGCTAAATCTCATTTGATACCCCGCTACTCCACCCGTCTTCCCAACAAACTGAAGAAAATAGACCACCTGAAGTATTAAATTCACCTTGGATATCAACCGCATCATGGTTGATCTAATCGCAGGTGTGGTAAAATCAAACGCATTTATAGTCAGCTGAAAATTGTTGGTGTTTGCGCTCAATTTAACCCTCGAAATGGTAGTTTCTGCTGCGACTTGTTTTATTTTTGCGTGTAGTACACACAAAGAATAATGATTATTAAAATTAAAAAGACTGTCAAATCCACTCCGTGCCATATTTGAAAATGAAAGTAAATTATTTTTATTTGAAAATGATCTTTCAACTAGAAAGTATTGTGCAATCAAAATAAATGTATGCTGTTTTGATTGAAAGAAAAAATGGTTTTAACAAAAAAGGGTTTTAATTTTCAAATGAATTACTATAACTTTCATAGAGACCGGAGGATGGCGTCGTTCCATCACCAATATGTCCATCCCGAATGATCCAAGTCGAAAGATTTTCCCCATATCTTCCGAATGCACATGAGCCAGCTCTATCATCTGTAGCCGCTCGTCGTCGCTTGTGGCACCGCTGCAAAAAAAAAGATGGGATTATTATCAGTGACATGCCCTATTCCGTTTGCATGGACCATTCGGAACTTAATAACGCCGAAAGTTTGTGAACTTTCCTGATAAGCGATTCGTTGGGGCGAGGAACATTTTGAATGTGAAGCTTTTGTATTACTTGACAACAGAGAAAAAATCCCTACGACGACTTCCTTTGTGTTGGTGGATTTGCCAGTTCTACAATTTTCATGGTAAAAGAACATACTTTTAAATTTACACACTGAACCGAAAAAATATATTTTCAATTCAAACACAAAACTTTCGCAGTAGATGATTTTACTCTTAATTTAATGAAAAATAAACTCTTTTCCGAAGTAAAGTGCTGAATGTGAAGCTTTTGTATTACTTGGACAACAGAGAAAAATCCCTACGACGACTTCTCATGTGTTGGTGGGATTTGCCAGTTCTACAATTCTTCATGGTAAAGAATATAGTACTTTTTAAATTTACACACTGAAACCAAAAAAATATATTTCAATTCAAACACAAACTTTCGCAGTAGATGATTTTACTCTTAATTTAATGAAAAATAAACTCTTTTCCGAAGTAAAGTGCTAAGCTTTTAATAAAACAATATTTCTTTTTTCTGTGCAATGACTTGCTTTGTGTTGGTGGATTTGACAGTTCTACAATTTTCACGGTAAAAGTAGAAACTTTTAAATTTACACACTGAACCGAAAGAATACACTTTCAAATCCAATACATAACTTTTGTAGTAGATAATTTTACTTTCAGTTTAATGAAAAATAAACACTTTTTAGAAGAAAAGCGCAAAACTTTTAATGAAACAATTTTCCTTTTTTGTGTGTTAACCCTAGCATGCAGCTGGAAAATAAAAACCTGAAGAAATGTTTACAATTTCGGCCAAAGTAATTTGGACAACTGCTCCAGTATGGGTGACATGTCCGTATTCCTTGCGAAATACACTCATGCAAATGAACTTAAGCATTTCGACAGACCAGAGACCTTCGGGCTGTCATTGTCCTGTAGTTATCATCTCTTACAAGCAAACGTCAAAAGATTCATTGTTTGTAAAAAATGCTGGCGTTCGTCTCCGTAGTAACAAACATCAGATGGGCTTTATGGCTGGCCCACAATGGATGCGTTGCGTATGCGTTTCCGTGAATTTGACAGTTTTCCTTTATTTTTTCTGTCAAATTTACGTCAACGCATCCGCAACGTATCAATTGTGGGTGACCCTTTATTCAAATAAGGCCCGCGATATGTTGCTAACTGTCAAACGCTAGTTATTTAAAAGAATAGGATTGCCAAGTCCCTGTGACAGACCCATTTATACACGCAAAAAAAAAGTCGCAGTAGAAACTTCCATTTCGAGGGTTATAGCGAGGGGCGCGCAAGAGCGTTTGAGTACGACGCACAAGCTCTGAAAATAATTAAAATCACTCCAAATTACATCCAATTTTACTTTAAATACAAAAATTACTCAATATAAGTTTAAAATAACTATTGAATACAGTTTAAATACCTTGACTACAGTTAAATACATTTTGATTACTTTATAGTAACAATGAGTACCCATTGACTACTCTTAATACACCTTCTAATGATTTACTTTGAGTACATTAAAATACACAAACGGTACCCAAAATAATTTTTAAATACATTTAAATACATTCAGTACCAATAAGTATGGTTTGATTACATTTGAATACCTTCAGTACAATTAAGTTTATAATAACTACAGTTTAGTATTTTAAATACCATGAAGTACGGAGTGATTATCATTGAATATGCTTTGATTACAATTAAGTTATTTTAGTATCAATAATTACATGTTTATTACAATACAATTATCGTCAGTACAATTGAGTACACATTGATTGCAAATGAGTACTTGAATACGCATAGGTACAGATTTATTATTATAAAACTTGTTGTTCACTAGTATTATAATTACCAAGTATTTGTTATAGGCAGATGGACATCTGACAGCTATCTATCAGCTTATGACAAATATGTGTTCATTGTAAAAATTATGTACCACCAACTTAAAAACCATTAATGCTCATAAATACATAACAGTCCCATTAACATTGGGATTTAAGTAAAGTTGTGGATGTTAGTTTATGCTTTTGTTTTTAGCTGGATACATTATGATGATACTTGTGTTTGAATGAGTTCATTAAGTATCGTAGAAGCTCATGCATTTTTAAAACATGTTCAGTAAAATCTTATTTATTTTCAACCGGCTTTAGTACATTAATTACAATAGTCGGATTGTATTTTTAATGGAAATAAGTCTATGAAATTTAATAAACGAATTACTTGTTTTATAAATCTTAACAGTTCAATTGACTGATTACATTGATGATTAATTATGTTTGTTTAAACTTTTGTTTCATATAAAGCGAAAAACCAAAAACAAGTTTGAAGGGTCAAAGTAATTTTACATTACATTTTTGCATACATAACATTCAAACGATATAGGTATCAGCAGACAAGATTGATAGATTACTATGATTTATTTCAAGAGAAACCAATAAATTCCAGAAACCTGAATTTTTTTTTGCTCATCCACTTTTTACTCGTCCATGTTGTTTGAGTGCTTTCGTTACTTATTAAAATACTTTTAGGTACTTTTAAGTACTTTTAATACTCTTTTTATTCTATCGAATACTTAAAGTACACGTTTAATGCGTCTGAGTATTTTCAATACCTCTTAAATGCAATTCAATACTTTGAATAAACTAGAAATACTTTTGAGTTCTGTGATTCCAATGATGAACAATTTTAAGGATGGGAAAATTGGGGTGGAAATTTTGAACAAAGCATAAGGAACAATGGTTTTCTTATGTCTAGAACTTCAAACCGCACACACAACCGCAATCACACACTGGCGCACACGTTCCTCAAAAATTTAGCCTTAACAAGTAAGTTAATCAAACTACAATCTAAGCCTAATGTTAGTCAAAAAAACATAAATGAGTTTCATAAACTCCAGATCGCGTGCAGCCAAAATGTCTCGAATCGGTACATTGGGTTGTCTACCTCGAGCCCGAAGGGAATCATAAAGCTCAGACGTTTTCAAGTGGCTTCTTCTCACCTCCGATCCCGTAATCTCACTTATCAACAGACGTACAACTCGTGGTGAGACACAGTTTGATTTACCTGAAGAAGCTCGAAACTTAATAAAAATTAACCAATATCCTATTAAGCGTTTTTCTATGAAAACACGTGGTAATTGTCATATAATGAACAGAGATAGCCATGATTTCTGTGTGTTTTGATTCTATTTGAGCTCCTGATGTATGTTTTTATTGAAAACTGTATGTTACAGAAAGCAGCTTTAAAAAAGATAGATAAATATCATCTCTCCCAAATTTTCGTTAAACGTACTTTAAGGTGTGTTGAATCAAGTCATGGTATGCCATATTTTTTTCAGGTGCTCCATTTCATGTTGCAAGGCCTATAGTATGGCGTAAATTTAACCGAAAATGTACTATAAAATGAAAACAAGAAGAAATACAACTATGGTGTATTCAACAAAATTGTAGCAAATGTCAAAACAAACATGTTTGTAGAGCATAGCGAGCTGGTAAAAGTTTAAAATGAATGAGTTTTAGACGAAAAACGATTATTTACTAAAATTCAGAATTATCGCAGTAGGCTTTGAAGCTCGACAAAAAATATGTTTTACAAAGTTTTTTATAACAACAATTTCTACAACTTTGCAGAACATATCATCTCACGATATTGGCCCATAAAAAAGTTAGAGTATACGCCACTCTTGCGTTTAATGCAAGAAAAAAATAATTTCATACAAATTGTAGTACAATAAGTTTGCAACAAGTTCTCAGAAGTAACCAAAGCTCTAATACCACAAATTTCCATTGAAAACCTCATGTCCGCCTAAAGTAGCTTACTAGACCACTGTGCACTGTGTGTGAGCGCGCTCAATCTGAGCTGTCAAATCAATTTCATTAAAACTCTGTAACCCAAAAGTAATAAACACGTTTTGCTAGTTCCTAGATAGTAAATATCGTTTTCTCAAGTTATTTTCTCATGCGGCCTTTCCAACTCTGTTAGTGTTGGGACCTTGGATCACCCTAATGTTTCACTTTCCAACTGTGCTCACGGGTGGCAGTGAAGCTGTCATCATGTCGACGCCATGACAGCACCAACGAAAACGTCATTCAGACCAGAGTGAACAAAAGCCATAAGAACCGCGAACACGCGTTATTTGTACCGTCTAATTTTATATATATATATTAAATATACAGTTTTAGTTGTTTTTAATTGTTACGAGTCGCGTTTCATTACCTTCATTCCGAACGGCTACCTCGGACAAGCGCGATCGTAAAAGTGGCGACGAGGGAAGTGGTTTTCTTGGTGAAAAAATTAATCAGCAAAAGTGTCACCCACGAGGAAGAGAAGACGGCTTGATATGGATGGCGAACATAACCGCAATCTGGGCCCGGTAAACCAGGGAGCATCAGGAGTCAGCGGACAACGAGGTCAGCAACCACCTGGTGTGAACTCGCAGCATCCCGGATCGCATCAGAATCCTCATCCAGCACAGCCAATTCCTCCGCAGACGACACAAACCGAGAATATTTTCTCCAACCTCTTCCAACAGCAGCAAGTTTTCGCACACCAGCTCATGAAGCAGCAGCACGATTTTATGCAGCAGCAGCAGACACTTTTTCAACAAGCATTGCAGTCGATCAGCGTTCAGGTACCTCCAAACCCTGAAATCATCCTAGATTCACTGGCGAACAACATTAAAGAGTTCCGCTATGAACCAGAGGGAAACGTTACGTTTGCAGCTTGGTACGCAAGGTACGATGACCTTTTTGAAAAGGATGCTGCTCGTCTCGACGATGAGGCCAAGGTAAGGTTGCTCATGCGGAAACTGGGTGCTGCGGAACATGATCGGTACGTTAGTTTCATTTTACCGAAAGTCCCGAAAAACTCGTTCGGCGACACGGTAAAAAAATTGCAAACGCTTTTCGGTGCTATCGAGTCCGTTGTAAGCAAGCGGTATCGCTGTTTGCAAATTGCAAAGCAACCCACCGAAGATTTGATTTCGTTTGCCTGTCGAATCAACAAGAGCTGTGTTGAGTTCGAATTGAGCAAGATGACCGAAGAGCAATTCAAATGCTTGATGTTTGTTTGCGGTCTTAAATCGGAGGGAGACGGGGAAGTACGAACGAGATTGCTTTCGAAGATAGAGGATCGAACGGACGTCACACTCGAACAGCTGTCAGAAGATTGTCAACGATTGTTGTGTCTGAAGCATGATACGGCAATGATCGAAGCCCCAGCATCAGCAGCAGTACAGTTCGTCAAGCGGAAGCATTTTAACAAGTATCCCCGAAGCCCGGCATTGGATTACCCGGAACCGGAACGAAGCAAACCAGGAACATACCATCATCACCCTGCTGGAACTGTGGAGCAATGCACTTCAACCGGGACTGCACTTATAAACAACATAAATGCAAAGATTGTGGTCTCGTCGGCCATCGCGAGGGATATTGCTCGAGCTCTCGGAAAAGCCCCAAATCATCGGCTTTTAAACGGAAAGACCGATCGGGAAATGTCTCAACAAAAACAGTAAGTCTCCTGGTAAATACCGTTAACAAAAAGCGTCGTTTCGTTCAAGCTAAAGTCAACGGTGTGAATGTACGTCTTCAGTTGGACACTGGTTCTGACATCAGCGTCGTGTCGAAGCAGATTTGGGAGAAAGTTGGCAAGCCACCAACAATGCCAGCTACGGAGCGAGCTGCAACAGCATCAGGAGATCCGTTGAAGCTGCTTTTCAAGTTCATCTGCACTGTCTCAATCAACGGTGAGCAACGCCAAGCACAGTTCTACGTGGTAGAGAAATCCCTTCAGCTGCTAGGAATCGACATGCTCGATGCCTTTGGGTTGTGGTCTGTGCCTATCAGTGCATATTGCAACCATGTAACCAGTTCCGCCACCACCATGGACTCCCTCAAGGCGGCATTTCCAACAGTCTTTCAAAGCAAACTTGGATTGTGTACGAAAACAAAACTCAAGCTGGAGCTCAAGCAGGATGCAGTACCGGTATTTCGCCCTAAACGTCCTGTGGCTTACGCCATGTACAATGCGGTGGATGACGAGTTGGACAGATTGGAGCGTGCCAAGATCATTTCACCGATTGATTTTTCGAACTGGGCAGCCCCGATCGTAGTCGTCCGCAAGGCCAACGGCAACATACGAATTTGCGGGGATTATTCTACTGGCCTCAACGATGCCCTGCAGCCGCACCGGTATCCTCTCCCGCTACCGGAAGACATTTTCGCTAAGCTAGCCAACTGCACCGTCTTTAGTCAGATTGACCTTTCTGACGCCTTCCTTCAAGTGGAGGTCAATGAAGGCAGCCGGGATCTTCTTGCCATCAACACCCACCGAGGATTGTACCGCTACAACCGTCTTCGACCAGGAGTCAAGACCGCACCAGGAGCATTTCAGCAGCTTATAGACACCATGTTGGCTGGTCTCCCGTGTACTTCTGGTTACCTTGATGACGTGGTTGTTGGCGGAAAAGACGCGCAGGAGCATTGGACTAATCTTCGTGCAGTATTGGAGCGGATTCAAGAATTCGGGTTCACCATCCGGCCAGAGAAGTGTACGTTTGCTCAACCACAAATCAAATATTTGGGCTACTTGCTCGACCGCAACGGGCTACGACCAGATCCAGCAAAGATTCAAGCTATCACCGACATGGCACCTCCTACCGACGTCTCCGGCGTACGCTCTTTTCTCGGGCGGTGAATTATTATGGAAAATTCGTCCCCAGAATGAGAACTCTACGTTTTCCGTTGGACGAACTACTCAAGGCTGGCACCGAATTCCGTTGGACACCAGAATGTCAGCAGGCATTCACGACATTCAAGGAAGTTCTTGCTTCGGATTTGCTTCTCACCCATTATAACCCGAATCTCGACATCGTTGTATCGGCAGACGCTTCTTCTGTTGGTGTTGGTGCCACCATCAGCCATAAGTTTCCAGATGGCACATTGAAAGTTGTTCAGCATGCGTCGCGAGCACTCACACCTGCAGAGCGGAACTATAGCCAACCCGATCGTGAGGGCCTATCGATCATATTTGCGGTAACGAAGTTCCACAGAATGCTGTTTGGTCGAAAATTCCATCTGCAAACGGATCATGCACCTCTTTTGCGAATTTTCGGCTCGAAGAAAGGCATCCCAGTCTACACGTCTAATCGATTACAACGCTGGGCGCTAACGCTGCTATTGTACGACTTCACCATAGAGCACGTTCCAACAGCGAAGTTTGGCAACGCAGATGTGCTATCTAGGCTCATCAGTCACTACGTGAAACCGGATGAAGATTACGTTATCGCCTCGATTGCCCTCGAAGAAGATATTAGGTCAGTTACCTCCGATACAATTAATATCCTTCCTTTGAGTTTCAGGATCGTACAAAAAGCCACTCAGTCCGATCCTGTAACCAAGAAGATATACCGTTTCCTGCACGATGGCTGGCCAGCATCTAAACAGATTTCCGACCCTGAGTTGAAGCGTTTCGGCGACCGTCAGGAGTCACTCACCACTGTCCAAGGTTGTATCCTCTTCGGCGACCGTCTGGTTATTCCTTCGCCATACCGCAGGCGCTGCCTGGACCAGCTTCACCGAGGTCATCCTGGCATCCAACGGATGAAAGCCGTTGCCAGATCGTACGTATATTGGCCATCTTTGGACAGCGATATTTCCGACTACGTCAAGTCATGTCAACATTGCGCCAACGCTGCGAAGTCTCCACCGAAGTGTGCACCGGTACCGTGGCCTAGATCCAGCAAGCCATGGGAACGCGTCCACATAGATTATGCTGGACCCATCACTGGAGAATACTACCTCATCATCGTGGACTCGTACTCGAAATGGCCAGAAATCATCCAAACTCGTAGTACGACCAGCGCAGCAACGATTGGTATACTGAAAGACGTATTCGCACGGTTTGGTATGCCAGCAACGTTGGTTAGCGACAATGGGCCGCAGTTTACCAGTGCGGAATTCCAAGGCTTCTGTGTGGAGAACGGTATCGACCACCTTACTATCGCACCGTTTCATCCACAATCCAACGGGCAAGCTGAAAGGTTTGTCGATACTTTTAAGCGGTCCGTCAAAAAAATACAGGAGGGGAGAGGCACGATACGCGAAGCACTCAACACCTTCCTACTCACGTACAGAAGCACTCCTAAGTCGTCAGCACCAGACTGCAAGTCGCCGGCGGAAATCATGTTCGGTCGTCCAATCCGAACGTGCTTGGAGTTACTTCGTCCTCCGCCTGACCACTCAACGCGGAACAATCAACCAACGAATTCAAGGGTAAAACGAGGCTACCATCGTGACAACTTAGTTTTTGCGAAGGTCTACGTCAACAACACCTGGCACTGGGCACCTGGAGTTGTACTGGAGAAAACCGGTACAGTAATGTACAATGTTTGGGTCGACAATCGGAAGCTTGTACGGTCGCATATTAACCAACTGAAGGACCGTGCTGTAGCTGATCGCCATGCCAAAGCTGCTACACAACATCACAATAAGCTTCCCATCAACATCCTACTTGATGCATGGGATCTACCAAAACCTAGTTCGAATATTGTGTCACCAGGACCGTTGTCGATTGAACCTCAAGAAAATCCAGTGTTTTTGCCGTCTACGACGCCTAACAGATGGATGCGTGCCCAGGTAGTGTCACCGATGCCTCCATCGTTCATATCTGCGTCCTCTTTAAGCTCTCCACAAGTTACGGCGTCTACGTCACGCTCAGTCACTATGGACTCCCAGCCTGCCATTGAACTTGAACCAGCACTCCAGGCTCCTCGCCGCTCTTCGCGCGTTCGAAGAGAACCTCAGCGATTTCAGCCGTACCTCCAGTATTAGAGGGGAGATGTTGGGACCTTGGATCACCCTAATGTTTCACTTTCCAACTGTGCTCACGGGTGGCAGTGAAGCTGTCATCATGTCGACGCCATGACAGCACCAACGAAAACGTCATTCAGACCAGAGTGAACAAAAGCCATAAGAACCGCGAACACGCGTTATTTGTACCGTCTAATTTTATATATATATTAAATATACAGTTTTAGTTGTTTTTAATTGTTACGAGTCGCGTTTCATTACCTTCATTCCGAACGGCTACCTCGGACAAGCGCGATCGTAAAAGTTAGGTTGTGGTCCCAGTGTTTTCCAAACAAGTGAAAAGGTGTTTTCGCGATGGAAGAAGACGGAAAAACCGAGCGCGTGTACATGTTCGACGGCAGCAATTTCATGGCCTGGAAGTTCCGCACACAGGTACTGCTAGAGGAGCACGACCTGTTCGAGTGTGTGGAGACGGAAGCCGCGGAAATCCCGGAGCTGCATGACCATCCGAATGACACGCAGGCAAAGAAGGACGAAAAGCAGAAACTGCGGGAAAAACGACAGAAGCAGGACCGAAAGTGCCGGTCGCTGCTAATCTCGAGGATCAGCGATTTCCAACTCGAGTACGTCCAGGAGAAGAAGACCCCTAAGGAGATCTGGGATGCACTCAAACGTGTATTCGAGAGGCGGAGCATCGCCAGCCGGATGGATCTGAAGCGTTGGATGCTGAGTTTGCGTTTCGAGGGCGGCTCGCTTCACGATCATTTTTTGTGCTTCGACCGACTCGTTAGGGAGTATCGTGCGATTGGGGTGGAGATGGAGGAGCTTGACATCATTTGTCATGTGCTGCTCACGTTGGGGCCATCGTTCTCGACCGTGGTAACGGCCATCGAGACCATGCCGGAAGACAAATTGAGCATCGAGTTCGTGAAGTGCCGGCTGCTCGATGAAGAGGTGAAGCGGAAGGGAATAGGTGCTGAATCGTGCACCCCAAAAAGTGACTCGGCTGCGTTTTCCGGTAGCAAGCGAGATAAGAAGAAGAAAGTGATGAAGTGCTTTGGATGTAAAGAGGACGGCCACAAGCTGGCGGACTGCCCAAAGAAGAGGGAAAGTGAAACAAAGAATCTGAAACAAAAATCTCGAGCGCATCTCGCTGAGGACGGAGGTGGTGTTTGTTTCGTTGGGGTGACCTATGCAGTTTTGCCAGATGAGTTCATCCGGTTGCAGTGGTTCATAGATTCCGGCTGCTCGGACCATCTGGTGAATGATCGGGCGCTATTCGACAAACTGGAGCCGCTGGAATCCCCAGTGAAGATGGCCGTCGCGAAGAACGGACAGACGATTTTGGCGAAGCATTTGTCGTAACTTTCAAGAATTGGCTCGATGTTCGAAGGCCGCTTGCTCGCCATTTTATTATCTTCATTCGAAAATAAACGTCCGTATGCCGCAAAGCTTGTCAGGAGAATGAATCGGAAAATCGGAAAGAACTTTCAGGGTATTCATCCGGTGCCCTCTTTACGTCTTGCAAATTCCTAGTATACTGTATACCGCTGCGGCTCAGTATAACAACTTTTGCACCGTCTCTGACCACAACCTTAAATCGTTCTTCACTAAAAGTTGGATCCATTTTTGACTTCCGTTGTTGTGCCAAGACAACCGTATCGCCCATCTGAATATTTGAATCTCTTGCTCCACGCACAGTGTCTGCGTGCTGCTTGCTGACGAGTTTAGCTTCTGCATCCTTCTCCCTCAAATCGTCATGGTCCAACTTGTTGGATTTCCACAAGCTGGGAAAGTTTCCCCGAAACTTCCACCCTACCAAAAGCTCAAACGGGGTTACACCCAGACGAGAATGTGGAACCAATGTGTTGTGGTTATGAATATACTGTTTGAGAGCCTACTTCCAGTTCCTACCTTCCAGTTTAGAGGCAGCTACAGCTTTAATTATCCCCTGATTTTGCCGTTCGATCGCTTCATTCGATTGTGGGGATAATGGTATCGATTTGCAAACCTTGACTCCTTTGTTTTCCCAGAACTTTATGAAGTCGAAGCTTTGAAACGGCTGGCCGTTATCACTTTGAAGAATCAAAGGACAGCCCAACATCTTAAAAATTTCGCATAGAGCTTCATTCGTTCTTTCAGCGTCCTTGCATTTCATTTCGATGACTGTGAGATATCTAGAGTGTGTATCTACTAGAACCAGAAACTCGCCAGCTCCGCAACCCGGGAGAGATACAAAATCGACCTTTAATTTGGTAATTTGTAATGTTTATCAGTTGAACGTTATCTTGCAAGAATACCTGTAGGATTTGCCATGGCCCATCCGGAAGCTCTCTCGAAGAAAGAGGAAGTGGAGGATTTTTTCTGGACAACATCGCACATGTTTCGCACTTTTTGACGAACTTTTCCGTATCCAGGGACATGCCCGGCCACCAGAAAAACGCTCTCATAATCTTTTTCATTGATGATTCTCCAACGTGGCCACCATGTGCAGCGTTCAACACTTTCATACGGAGTGTGCTTGGTATGATTGTACGATCTCCTTAGAAAATTAGGGAACCAAGAAAATTTATGTTCTTCTTTTGAGTTTCATATTTCCGAAGTTCTCTGGGCCAATTATCCGTAACCAACGCCTTAAGCAACATTTTCATTTCCTCGTCGCTTTCAGATGCCTTTTCAATCTCCTCCCAAGTGATATTCATTGAGTCATCCAATGAATATAGGAAGTTTCCTGTGTCATCTTCTTCAAATGGTTCAGCCTTTTGAGATTCGTGTATGAGTCTGGACAACGTGTCAGCGAGATTCTGTTTTCCGCTAACTCCTTTCATAACAAAGTCATAGGGCTGCAACCGTAGTGCCCAAGCTTCTGCGCGTGACACTGCTCTTTTTCCGAGTCGATGTGTTGTGCTGAATATAAATTCATTAGCCTGTGCATCCGTTCTAATTACAAATGTTCGACCCAAAAGATATGAGGAGAATCGCTCGACTCCCCAAACAACGCCTAACGCCTTTCGTTGTGTTTGTGGATATCGCTGCTCCGTTGGGGTGAGTGACTTAGAAGCACATGCTATTATGCGTGGTACATTGTCGTTGTTGTATTGAACGAGTACTGCTCCCAATCCGATGGGGCTAGCGTCAACATATATCTCGGTTTCGTCTGTAGGGCTATAATAACCAAGTACTTTGATGGTTTTCAAAGCGTTATCCTGTAGGTAATTGAACTCATTTTCCTCCTGCTCCGTCCAATAAAAACGATCAGCATTTGCAAGTGTTCGTAGGTGTTCCGTCAAATCTGCTCTTCGTTGGATGAATCGGTCAGCAAACGTTACCAAGCCAAGAAAGCTTTTGACTTCCGCGCATGATGTTGGAGTGCGAAAGCTGTTAATGGTGCTCATTTTCTCGTCAGTTACGCTCCATCCTTTTGAAGTCAAGGTGAATCCAACGAATTTTACTATTTGACTACTGAAAACACATTTGAAATCGTTCAGTTTCACATTATGCTGCCGTAGACGATTCAGCACTTCTTGTAGATTGGCATCATGTTCTTCCTTGGTACGTCCAAACACGAGTACATCATCTAAATAATTTTTCACTCCCGAACATCCTCCCAGAATCACTCTTTGTAGCACCTCTTGAAATATGTCCGATGCGTTACATAGTCCGAATGGCAATCGAACACATCTGAATAAACCAAATTCAGTATAAAAATTCGTGAGGTGTCTAGATTCCTTATCTAACTCGACATGAAAAAAAGCGTTTGCCAGATCGATTGTCGAGAACCATGTGGATCCATTTAATTCTGCCAAAATAGATTCTAGGGTGGGCATAGCAAAAGGTGTTCGTTGTATGTATTTATTTGGACCCCTACGGTCAATTACCAGGCGAATATCGTGTTTGCCTTTGGGAATGGCTAGCATTGAGGAACAAAATGAGACGTCCATACCCTCGCTGACTGGTTCGATTATATCTGCTGCTATCAGCCTTGTTTCTACCAATGGTTTTATCGCTTGTGGAATATTTGTAAATATGTTTCGGCAAGGTGGTCAGGATTTATCATAGCTGATTTTTACAGCTGGAATGTTGAACTTCGGGAATGGCTCGCTTACTCCAACTGACGCTATTGTTGACACATTATCTTCATTACCATACTCATCAAGCACTGGAACACTAACTCCCAGCCTCAGAACACTATACCTCAAGGCCATAGCTCTGCCTAGTAGTGAACGGTTAGCATCTTTGACTACGTAAAATTTCTCAAGATGTACAGGGCGGTCAGCCGAAATGAACAAAAACGCCTCGAAGGTGGCTAGAACATCAAGCTCTCCTTTAGAAGCATATGCTTTCAGGGACCGATCCGTTCCTTCCTTAATGTTATACATCACCTTACTATACCTGCTATCATTCCTCATAGCCCTGTAGGTATTCTCATCAAGAGTGTTTACTTGTGCTCCCGAGTCGATCAGGAAGTCACATTTCATGCCAGCCATCAGTGCTGTGATGACTCCGTCTTCCAAATTTGCTGCGATAGTTGCTATAACGTATCGATCTGTATTCTGCTCGTTGTTCATTACTGTTGCTCTCGCTTATTTAACAAAAGTTAGCATGAGTATGAATTATGGAGTTGATGGTGACACGCTAGGTTTTCTTTTCTTGAAAAAAAAAAAAAATCTTTGATTTGAGGTATTGTTTTTATTCCTCTTTATTTCAACGCTGTTTAATTCAACGTTCTTTACATATTTAATATTTCATCAGATTCCGTTTCTGGTTATTAAGATCTAATTTCAAGTTAACAATAAATAAAACGATGAATTGAATCGAAAACCAATCTCAGCCGACTTAAATTATAGGTCTAAGCCAATCAAGCGTGTCGCTTAAAAAATGCAATATTAATTTTCGTTATTGACACTCACTTGTTCAACTGATTTTGGGGTTTCCGTCTCATCAACTGCGTCGACTTTTAGTTGTTTCGTTTCCGGTTCAAAAATCTCCCGTTTCGCATTTCGTTGGATGCTCGGACCTGCGGTAGGATAGCAGGCTCGCTGAATGTGACCAACTTGCCCACACTTCCGACAAACGAGGTTTGCTGCACTGCAATCCGATGCCAAATGGAAGAAACTGTCGGATCGTTGCCCTTCATTCCTGTTATCGATCTGCCGTTTGTTCGTATCACCTCTATTTGTACGCCATCCCTGTTGTCCATATCGTTGGTTGTTGCGAGGATTATGCCGCGACTAAGGTGTAAACCGAGTGTCATTCCTTTGTGCAATATTGCGCCTTGATGATGATGGCCCCGAGTATTCAGCTCTTACTTGAGCTAGTTCTGCTGATTCCTTAAACCCACGTTGTTCATGCTTGACCGCGAAGAACTCTTCATTTAAGCGTATTGCTTGTATCTCACGAACCTTGTCCACTAATTCGTTGAACGATCCATTCCGGCTTACCATTTTGAGTGCTGCCACTCTAACTTCCTTACACTTTGCATGCTCCGCAACGGTCTTGACAATTTCCTCAAATTCCTTCGTTTTCTCGAAATCACAAAGATGGGCTGCTTCTCCCACTCGGGTTATGAATGCCAAGTCTGACTCTTCTGATTTTTGCTCCATCAAATAAAATTTTCGTCTTTGGAACATTATGTCCGAGCTGGACCCAAAGAACAATTTGAGCCGGTGCATAGCATTCGCAAATGGGTTGGTGCTTGCATCAGGAGCTTTAGCATCTGATGCCGTATTCTTAAATATTGTAAGCAAACGATGACCTGCCTTCACTTTAAAGATGGTGAACTTCGTTGCTTCGTCCTCTATCCCTGCTAGAGCCATACTGTCATTGAGCAAATCCATCCACATCTCAAAGGTATGACGATGAATCTCGTCTTCTCCTTCTAGAGGCTTACATTCGGGAACTGTAATTGATGAAACGGACAGTTGGTTTACTGAAGACAGAAAACGAGATCCATGCAAGCTTCTGATTGATCTTGTCTGACGATGAGTGCTCGACGCATTAGGAATAATATCAAAATCCATGCTTCCGTCTTCTACATCTTTTTCGACAGTCGGCGTAGCTTCTCTTGCCGATTTCAAGGCCTGCACTTCAGCTTGCAGTTTTTTCAATTGCTCTGCTATCTCTGCCTTTTCCGCTCTTTTTGCTTCTAGTTTCATCGTCATGCTTTCGATTTTGCTTAATTTACGATCCTTTTTAGTCCTTTAGACTTTGTACCACTCGTTTTTGCCTCACTGAAATAATTGCAATATAATCTGATCTTGGGCGTTGGGTGCGTGGGTATTGGAATTTTAAATATTATTACCATTTCTCCCACGAATTTCTGATGAGAGTTACAATTCTAGTATTTATTTTTAAAGAGATTTTAAACTGTTGCGAGCATTTATTACTAAATTGACAAACTAGCTTGACCTGTCGCAAGCTGAGTTATTTTTTTTTCAGTTTCGTGTCCTGTCGCACGAATTACTGGTGCTTGATCTGTCGCAAGCTCTCAAATTTTGCAGTATTTATTCATGTTTTCGTGACCTGTCGCACGAATAACTGTCTGCTTGACCTGTCGCAAGCTTCCACAAATGCAATTGCTCGAGTAAATCAAATTCTTTTTAAATATATATTTTTTTAAATTTTTCACTATTCACCAAGTGAATTGGTAGTTTTCACAATACTTACATTCCGGGAGCTTTTGCTGCGCCATTGTCGTAACTTTCAAGAATTGGCACGATGTTCGAAGGCCGCTTGCTCGCCATTTTATTATCTTCATTCGAAAATAAACGTCCGTATGCCGCAAAGCTTGTCAGGAGAATGAATCGGAAAATTTTGTGTAACCTAGTTACATACTTGCTTTTCAAAATTATCTTAGCAGCCAACATGAACTCGTAACTAGACAAACCAAACAATCAAACGATCGAGCAAGCGAGCGAACGCTTCATCCACACCATAGCTACATGTGACCGTACCGTTTTGTTTATGTTATGTTCGCATTTTGCTCAACGCAAAACAGACCAATCTGAAATGACAGATTCGAAAGACAGTGTTTACTAAAGATCAGTAACTGTCAGATAAGAAAATTCAGTTTTGTTTTTATTGTAACTGAGGCGAATGAAATAAAACTACTTACAGGTAAGTAGGTTTTAATATGACTAATATATTTTTGTTTTCTAATTGCAGGTCTGCTCTACCACAGCATTCAGGAACGGTAAGGGTGTCGGCCCTAGTGAAAGGTAAATACACTGAATGTTTTGTAAGCAATGTACTCTTTGTGCCTGAATTACGGTGTAACCTCTTCTCCGTGATGAGGGTCGATCAGATCGGGATGAAAGTGACGTACCATAACGGGAAAGTGTGGATCCATCGTGGATCAGAGCTCGTCGCGTGTGGCTCGCGGTATGGAAAACTGTATCGACTGCATTTCTTTACGGACAAGCACGGCGCGAGTGAATCACTTATGTCTTGTGGGCGGATTTCGAAAGATCTCGAACTGTGGCACTGTCGGTTCGGCCACTTGAATACGAGAAGCGTTGAGAGACTGATTCGGGAGCAAATGGTCGTCGGACTGAAACCGACCGGCGGTAATGCGGACAAGCAAATCGTTGTGTGCGAATCGTGCGTGACCGGAAAGCAGACCCGAAAACCGTTCGTGGTGCGTGACACGAAACGTTCGTCGCGAGTGCTGGAGTTGATACACTCCGACGTGTGCGGGCCAGTGACGCCGGTTGGCCTTGACGGGGTGAAATATTTCGTCACCTTTATTGATGACTGGACTCATTTCACCATGACGTTCCTAATCGCGACGAAGGACGAAGTTTTCGAATGTTTCCGGCAATATGAGGCTTACGTAACGGCGAAGTTCGAGCAGCGGGTGTGTCGCGTTCGCTGTGATAACGGCGGAGAATACAGAAGCAACGAGTTCGAGCGCTTCTGCAAAGGAAAGGGCATCCAGGTCGAGTGGACGGTTCCCTACACCCCGGAGCAGAACGGGGTGAGTGAGAGGATGAACCGCACTCTAGTCGAGAAGGCGAGGTCGATGCTGGAAGATTCGCAGATAGACAAGCGGTTTTGGGGACAGGCTGTTCAAACGGCAGCTTACCTAGTAAATCGTAGCCCTTCGAGTACGCTGGATTCCAACTTGACACCGTTCGAGCTCTGGGAAGGCCGGAAGCCCGATGTCAGCAAGCTTCGCGTGTTCGGCTGTCCCATGTTCGTGCACATACCGAAGGAGCACCGTAAAAAGCTGGATGCGAAGGCATGGAAAGGGATCTTTGTGGGGTACACGCACAACGGCTACCGTGTGTGGAATCCCAGAGCAAAGAAGATAGTTCATGCACGCGACGTTGATTGTATCGAAGACGGTATGATCGAGTCGGATGGAAGAAAACCTGGTACCAGTGGCTTCACCAAGATTCCGGTGGTTCATGGGATTCCTGAAGACAGTGATGCAGAAGAGGAGACGCGAGAGGAGACCGAAGATCCGGTATCCGACGATTCGGCTGATGAGTACGGAAGCTTCTTGGAAGACAGTACGAGTCAACCGGTGGCTGAACCAGCGGCGGGGGCACAAGCGCACGCGCCAGCTGGTGGCAATACGGAAGGGAGACCTAATCGACAACGAAAAGCACCGGCGTGGCACGATGACTTCGAGGTCGAATACGATGGGTAGGCCCTCAACGCGATGAACTATGTGGAGAACCTGCCAATGTCCGTCGCTGAAGCTAGGAAGCGGGACGATTGGAGTAAGTGGGAAGCTGCCATGAGAGATGAGATGGATTCCCTGTTGAAAAACAAAACCTGGCACTTGGAGAAGTTGCCGCCGGGTCGCACGGCTGTGACGAACAAGTGGGTGTTCCGGATTAAGTGGGGACTGAACGGCGAACCCGATCGCTATAAAGCTAGGCTTGTGGCGAGGGGTTTCAGTCAAAAATTCGGATTCGACTACACGGAAACTTACTCACCGGTCGCCAAACTCGACACACTGCGGACGGTGCTTGCTCTGGCCAACCACAGGAACATGGTGGTCCACCAAATGGACGTGGCCACGGCGTTCCTGAATGGGACGCTCGACGAAGAGATTTATATGGTACAGCCCGAGGGCTTCGAACGGGGCGACGGTCTGGTATGCAGATTGGACAAGTCGCTATACGGCCTTAAGCAGGCTTTGAAAGCATGGAACGATCGGTTCCATGGCTTCATAGTGGAACGACTGGGGTTTACCAGGAGCGCAACCGATCAGTGTCTGTATTTGAAGCGAATCGGCAAGGACACGGTGTTCCTTGTGATATACGTTGACGACGTGGTCCTTGCTGGATCAACACTGCAAGCAGTCGAAGCTGTTAAGCGATGCCTATCGAAGGAGTTTCAGATGACCGATGGTGGCGAGATTCGCTGTTTTCTGGGAATGCGCATCGATCGAGATTTTGAAGCGAAGGTTATGAAGATCAGCCAGAGACGTTTTCTGGAAGATCTGCTCCGAAGGTTTGGCATGGACGAGTGCAAGCCTGTCTCCACTCCGCTGGAAGTGCGGCTCAAGCTGGAAAAGGGGACCGAAGAGAGGCGAACGACGCAACCGTATAGGGAATTGGTCGGATGCCTGACCTATGTATCGTTGGCAACCAGACCAGACCTGGCGGCAGCTGTCAACTACTTTAGCCAGTATCAAAGCTGCCCCACAGATGACCATTGGGTACACCTGAAGAGGATACTTCGATACATCAAGGGCACTCTCGATCTGTGTCTGGTGTACCAAGCTGATGAAGCTGCAGTGGTTCTTGAGGTGTATTCAGATGCGGATCTGGCGAATGATACATCAGATCGTCGATCGATTAGCGGCTGTCTCTTCAAAGTGCTACTCAAGGAACATCGCTGGTTTTATCATGGTTTTATAGCATTCTTGAAGTCTAATTCATGCTCTTCAGAACCCTTATAAAACCAAAATTGTTACTTGGGTAGGGTGCACCATCGACTGGATTACCCGGAAACAGAAGACGGTGTCGCTTTCGTCCACCGAAGCGGAGTTGAATGCTCTGTGCAATGCGGCATGTCATCAGATGTGGCTAATACGTCTCCTGAAGGATCTTGGGTTCGACATGGAAGAACCTAGCTCCTTTTACGAGGACAATCAGTCCACTATACGAATTGCGGAGAGCTCGAAGGATTTTAGGCGCTTGAAGCACGTGGACGTTAAGCTTCAGTTCCTGAAGGACCTTGTTCGCGAAGGACGGATTCGTCTTGAGTACCTCCGCTCTGAGGACCAACCAGCGGACATCATGACGAAGGGTTTGCCAGTTGGTGCCTTGCGGCGTCATCGTATCGGCATCCGCTTGACCGGTAGCAATGGTTGAAGGAGGGTGTTAAGTGTGCAACACTGCTACCTACTGCCCCCCCCCCTTTCTACAGGCACCACTGTGTGTGCGCGCGCTCAATCTGAGCTGTCAAATCAATTTCATTAAAACTCTGTAACCCAAAAGTAATAAACACGTTTTGCTAGTTCCTAGATAGTAAATATCGTTTTCTCAAGTTATTTTCTCCTGCGGCCTTTCCAACTCTGTTAAAAGGGGGCTCAAACATGATCCCTGGGGGAGACCCATGTAACTAAATCGAAAAGCTGTAGAGGTTCCATGAGAGAAGTTCATATGTTTCTCTGAAAGCAAATTGTACAAAAAATTATTCATTAATGGTGAAAAGCCACAAGCGTGGAGTTTATCTGAAAGAACTTCAACAGATACTGAATCAAAAGCCCCCTTCATGTCCAAGAATACAGAAACCATTTGCTCTTTTTAGCAAAAGCTAACTGAATATCTGTGGAAAGCAACGCGAGACAGCCGTTTGTTCCCTTACCTCTGCGGAAACCGTATTGAGTATCTGAAAGCAGGTTGTTCGTCTCAACCCATTTGCCCAAGCGGAAAAGGATCATTTTCTCCAACAACTTTCGAATACAAGATAACATCGCGATGGGTCGATAGGAGTTGTGGTCGGACGCGGGCTTACCAGGTTTTTGAATGGAAATAACTCTCACCCGCCTCGAATCATCCGGTACAATGTTGAGTTCTAGAAACTGATTAAACAAGTACAAAATGCGCCTCTTCGCGACGACTGGGAGGTTCTTGAGCAAGTTGAACTTGATCCTGTCAGCTCCTGGAGCCGTACTGCCACACGAAAGGAGTGCGAGAGAGAGTTCTACCATTGAAAAGGGTTGGCTGATCTCATCTATCGAATTCGTGGGTTCGCGAGGAAACATTTGTGCTGGCACAGAATCTGGACAAACTTTTCACGCGAACTTGAGGATCCATTGGTCCGAGTACTCTTCACTTTCGTTGTTCGTAGTTCGGTTACGCAACCTTCGCGCCGTGTTCCAAAGAGTACTCATCGACGTTTCACGCGATAAACCGTCCACGAATTTTCGCCAGTAACCGCGTTTCTTGGCCTTGATGAGGCTCTTAAATTCTCGTTCGAGAGCCGTGTACCTTTCAAAGTGCTCAGGTGTTCCACGTCTACGAAAAACCTTAAACTCGTCGGACTTTTTGCGGTAAACCTCGGTGCATTGCTGATCTCACCATGGGGCAGGAGGTTTCCTGCGAAATGACGTTCCTGGAACTGGTCGAGTTTGAGCTTGAAGCGCGCTTTCCAAGATCAGGTTGGAGAGGAAGTTATATTCCTCCAGCGGTGGATGCTGCCCTTCTACCGTTGTTATGGCCTCATCTACTGCTGTCTTGAACCTTGTCCAATCGATATTACGAGTTAGATCACGTGACGTTGATAGATTCCGGTGGAGTGCCCGGTGCCCGGTGGCAACAGAAATTTTTATAGGCAAACGATCACTACCGTGGGGATCCTGGATTACATTCCACGTGCAGTCCAACGATAATGAATTCGAGCAAAGTGTGAGGTCCAATCTACTGCCAATCGAGGATGGACCAGCCAAGCGTGTAACTTCACCATTGTTGAGAATTGTTATATTGAAGTTGTCACAGAGGTCATATCAAAGAAGACCGGTGTGGGAAACTCGAATATGCCAGGAAATCACCGATTGCGCAGTACGCACTCTAAGCTCCAAACACACGTCTTACCCGACTCGTGTATGACCCCGTACTGACTGCCAGCACATGTAGGCTGTCAGGTCGAGACGACATAGACAGTACATATTATAGAGTGGCATACAATGCTGTCGTCTCGCCCCACACATCCCCCTTTCTCTCCAGAAAAACAAAAAAAAATCAAGATTCAATCCATGATATTGAACAAATTATAGCAAACATAATTTTTCTCATGATTTTGCTCTTCGTACCTAGTAAAAAAACTTAGTAAGCTAAGAGATAAAAAAATTATGACGTTCGCATTCAGTTTTCCCGACGAAGCGTAAGCAAGAAGGAGTTCAACCCGAGAAGAAATACAGTTCAACCCTGAAGAAATACAACACTGCATTGAATAGTTCAAGTGTAGAATATCCATTTTAATCAAGGTATATTATAACCACACTTAGTTACTATTGAGTTTCCATGTTTCCTTTAACCGCTCGGGCGTAGTCGGACAAATAAGAAGGAGGCTGCTTATCTCTCTGGGGCCGCGCACTGTCATCGCTGGTCGGACAAGTGGTATTCGAGTGCCCAGATGACCCCGGTTTTCTCCATTCTTGATCCTTTTTTGTTTGCGATACATGACGTTTCAGCTGCTGGCCATCTGGGTTACAAAGGGCCAAACTACCGTTTCTTTCTTGTGACACCGTAAAGCGCTTCTTACTGAATCTGCTATCACCTTTGCCGCGAGATGTGCGTTCTACAATAACTGTATCGCCTGGCTTCACCTTACTAGCTTTGGCTCCACGCCGCACGTCTTCGCGTTGCTTTGATTGTAGTTTGGACTCACGGTGCTATGGTCTGCGGCATTATATGACTGAACTGCAGCTTGCAATTGTTTTTCGTAGCATTTTCGAGCATTTAATGCGACACATGGCTTTATTTACGACCTTCATAAAGCCTTCTACAAACCCGTTCTACTGCGGATAGAAAGGCGTCGAGAATATGGCTTGTATTCCACGCTCAGAGCAGTATCTCGCATAGTCTTCACTGTTGAATGGTGGACCATTATCGGACTTAATTGCTCTTGGGAAACCTTCTCTGTAAAAAACCGCATCTAACACGCTTTTAGTGTGCTCAAACTTTGTCGACGTCACAGGTCGTGCAATAGCATATCTAGACCGAAAATCGATTATAACCAAAATCGATTTTTCCTCAAGATTCATATAAGGCCCGTTGACGTCGAGGGCAATAGTATCCCATACACCCTTGGGAGCGAAGGTTCGTTGCATTGGTGGAGGCCTTTCGGGTGTGCCATTCATAGCACAGATGGCGCAAGACTTCACCCAGTTCTCCGCATCACTAGCAATTCCAGACCAGCATACGCGCCTTCGGAGAATGCTCTTCAGTTTAGCTTCCAGTGGGTAACCTGCGTGAGCTATTTCCAATGTTCTTGCTCGGAGCTCAAGGGGAATAACGGCACACCCATTTTTAACCAAGATTCCATCGTTAAAAACCATTTGCAATGGATTTAAATTTCAACAGTGTTTTTGGCCACGTTTGCTCTTCCATTGCACGAACTACCGGCATATTAGAACAAACTAAAGATGTTTTTTTGTTTAATTTCAGTATAAAACAAATATTACCTGCGTCAAGGTTTTATCACGCTCCGTGCATTCGCGTATTTATCCACCGTGAGAAATTCTGTGTTCCGTGGCTCCAACTGGCAGATTTCCCATGGGCTGATTTCTTCATCAAATGCAACGTCATCTCCGCAATATAGCCATGACGACGGATCCGCTATATTATCAAGTCCCTTAATGTACTCAATATCATAGTGATACGGACTGAGACGGAGAGCCCAACCATCGGCTCTTGTTAATGCCCGTTTGGATTCCTCACGAGACCGGTTCAAGATGAATGTCATCCCTTGAGCATCAGTCCGCAAGATAAAACGTCGTCCCATTAACAAATAGGAGAAATGCTCCACTGCCCAGACAGCGCCCAACGCCTCCCTCTGATTTTGGGCATACTTTCTTTCAGTTGTCGTTAACGACTTCGAGGCAAAACTGATGATTCGTGGAGTTCCTACGTTGTTCTCCTTATACACTTCTTCACGAGCTCGAAAGCGTTTTCCTGATCTTGTCCGTTATTCCATTTATGAGCTGTCGCTACTGAGCACAAAGGAGCGGATATTTCCGAAAAACTCTTGATATACGGACTAACAAACGAGGCGAGTCCGAGGAAACTTCGTAGTTCAGATGAGGAGGTAGGATGTCGGAATTTTTGGACATCCTTCACCTTTATCGCTTCAATGTTGAAACCGTTTTCACTGACTTCATGCCCTAGGAAGTTAATTCATGTTCAGTCGTACTCACACTTCGTAGTATTGAGAGTAAGGTTATGAGACCTCAAGATTTGAAGAACTTGAGCAACTGTTGTTCTCTGTTCTTCAATAGTTATTGCGAATAATAGGATGTCGTCGATATAAACGATTTTATTTTTTACATCTTTCAGAACTCGCACCATTTCACACTGGAATACTTCCGGCGCGTAATTGACGCCGAACATCAAGCGCGTGAAGCGATACTCACCGGTTTCCAATAGGAACGTAGTAAGTTCGCGCGATTCTTCACTTAACTTGAGGTGATGGAATGCATCTGACAGGTCGAGCTTTGTGAAAAATTTGGCACCATGAAACTTTACTTTCATCTCGTCATTGAGCGGTAACCGGAAATACTCTCGCTTGATGGCCTTGTTTGGTACCCTCATGTTCACAACCAAGCGAAAATCATCCTTGCCCTTCGGCACGGCCAACATACCACTAATCCATTGTGGCGCGGTGCTGACCTGTTCAATTATTCCTTTCGCTTCCATCTGCTCAAGTCATCGACGTGCTGCTTCGCGATAAGCGGCCGGAATGTTGTAGTACGCATTCCGCACTGGTGAAATAGAGCTATCCACGCTAAATTTAATTTTCACGCCTGGCATTTTTGGGAACAGTGCAGATTGCTGGCAGGTGTTTACCATTTTTCCGACTTTCAATAAATCAATGTCGCTAGCCGTAGTTCTGCCCAGTAGAGACCTCTTACCTTCTATAACTACGACAAAATCCGCTGTAACTATAAGCTTGGTAGATCCGAGTGCAAGGGATTGCTCGATGCATAGCCTCGAAGATCTGAACTCTGTGGGATTGTGCTTTCTTCAAGTACCACAGCTCCCATTTCGAATTGCTTCTTCTTTTGGATTCGCTGTATAACTAACAGAAGTCAACGACTTCTGTGCTCCAACATTGCAGTCAATAACTAGGGGGGAGAGAAAGAGACAATTGTTCCATTATTGGTGTCTTGCATCGGTATTGGTAGATAGGTATGAACGTCGTTCAAATGGGATGAACTGTTTTCTATCTATTAGGTTCTCGCCGAGCGATCTCATAAACACTAGCGTGCTACTTAACACACGTATAGGATCGATTTGTTTATTGTTTTCAACCACGAGATCAAGTATCAAAATGTTCAGGTTGACAACGGTTTGTTTTTTTATTTTCAACCAGCAAAACGATTGTATTAGTGAAACTGCTTACTAATACTAACGGCGGTAGAAAAGTCAATAGGCGCAATACCTACACAGCTGATTTTTTCCCCATTTTGCCTGCTGTCGCAATTTGGATTTCTATAACCTCTAGGAGTCATTTGTTTTTTTTTGTGGTTTTCACAGCACACATAAACAAAACTGGCGCTCCTTTCTACTCGCTTCTTCTTTGCGGTCCTCACAAATCGCATTTCTCTCCATATTTTTTTGCTATGCGGTCCTTCCAACGCGCATGATCTTGTCTCTTCTAGCGGTCCTCTCAACTCGCTATACATTATTCCATGAACACAGGCTTATTATGAAGCTTTTTTATTCCATTTTTATTGCGGTCCTCTCAACGCGCATTTATTTAGTTTCAACGATCTCTTATATGTAGCGGTCCTTCCAACACGCCATTATTCGGAGTTCAGCGGTCCTCACAACTCGCCTTTCCATCCATGCATGCGGTCCTCCCAACGCGCACAATCGTGGCTCTTCCAGCGGTCCTCCCAACTCGCTGTTAGTCTGTTTGTTGTAAATGGTGGTCCTCTCAACACGCCAATATTTAAGAAATAATATAATACTTACAAATAGCTTTGAAGCTTTCCCGGTAGCCATATAAATTGCCTCGAACAAGTGGAGCTAGGTTATTTCCTTACAACGCGATGGGTGATTTCCTCGAGTTTTTTTTTCAAGCAGTAATAATTGTTCGGTTTGTTTGCATTGATCTACAAAAAAAAAATCCAGCAAAACCTGCCACTGTCGCCAAATGTGTAATATCGAATATGCCAGGAAATCACCGATTGCGCAGTACGCACTCCAAGCTCCAAACACACGTCTTACCCGACTCGTGTATGACCCCGTACTGACTGCCAGCACATGTAGGCTGTCAGGTCGAGACGACATAGACAGTACATATTATAGAGTGGCATACAATGCTGTCGTCTCGCCCCACACAACCGGTTGTCATCGTACAGTTCTCCCCAGCCTGTACCATGAGAGTTAAAATCTCCCATAATCAACTGCGGAGCAGGAAGAACCGAACATATATCTGAAAGTTGTTTTCGGTTAATTGGTGCTCTAGGAGGAATGTACACAGATGCAATGCAAAGGCTTATTTTTAATAACAGCCTGACATGCGACAACTTCAATACCTGGAATAGGGGGAAAATTCACTCTATAGAAGGAGTAGCACTTTTTGAGACCCAAAAGTACTCTTCCTCCACGTGAATGCTCACGATCAAGCCGAATAATGTTGAAATCGTGAATCGGAAGATCGATTTCGGCTGAAAACCATGTTTCACAAAGAGCAAATGCATCACAACCGATATTGTGAGATAAAAATTTAAATGATTCCAATTTAAGCCTAGTATGCAGCTGACAAGTAAAGACTTGAAGTAATTTTTGCAATTTTTAAAGAAGTAATTTGATAACTGCTTCATTATGGGTGAAACGTCAGTTTCTCTTGCGGAATAATCCAAAGGAATATTATTCCGCAAGGAAAAGTGACAGCACCATTCAGATTACCTGGTCAGACGTTACTAACGTTACGAAGTTTGTCCTCCTTTTCAGCTGCATACAAGGTACGTAATTCGGAGGGTAAAAGCATTTCTTGACCATTACTTGTCCTATCCTAATGCACATTACCTTTG
The DNA here is from genome assembly GCA_034211315.2 of Aedes japonicus. Taxonomy (NCBI): domain Eukaryota; kingdom Metazoa; phylum Arthropoda; class Insecta; order Diptera; family Culicidae; genus Aedes; species Aedes japonicus. The sequence goes on from JASCZW010005718.1 coordinate 48,956, forward strand.
AGCTGCATACTAGCCTTTAAGAATAAGACTTCGACAATTCCACTGCAGAACAGTGATCAAATCCCCGACCTCTTTTGGCAAATTATCCATCGAAGGAAATGATCGCTACAAGGAGGGGCCACTTTAAAGTTAATTTCTTCAAAAAAGTTTTCACAGTGGGAAGCATTGCCATAACAATGCATTTAAGAGGGTCAGACATTTTGAGGTACTTGAAAATACCTTCCACAATATCATCGAACGAGAACAGCCCAGATGAAGCGGTGGCTTCTGATAATGATGATGATGAGATACTACCATCTATTGTAGCAAGGTAGCTTTCCATAGCTGTGGAATAATCTGAAAAACGATTTGATCAGGATTCTACTGTTGTTTGTGATCTTCAAGCTCCTGTATGAAGGGCCAAAAACGTTTGGGCGGGCCCGTAAGCAGAGACACTTACGCGAAACCCGCGAATATAGAGAAGAGAATCTCCTTCCAAAAGCAAGTTCACACATACAGCATTAGAGTCGAGCCCTCGATTGACAGAATAAACCCAATAGATAGGGTCGAAGAGCCCGCCCTCGTTCCACGAAATGTTAACAATAGGGAGGAGGCAGTCCCATGCTCCCTATCCAAATCGTTTCACTTGGGTGCCCTGATGGTCCCTCCCTTTTCCCGTTATATATTATGTCAATATGATGATATTCAGTATATTTTGTAATGGTCATTTGATTGCTTACCTTGTGTTAGAAAATTTGTCTGAAAGTAAAATTGGGTAGGGTTTATACCGTTCTTTATTGCTCTGTGTTGTCTCGATGTTACTGCATTTGAAGAGTTGACTTTAGGATGACGATATGATATTGCTCGTGGTCATAGGATAGGGAAGAGAATAGAAAGGAAAAGGGATTAGTGATTGGTAACACGCTATGCGCATGTGAGATTTTCATATTGATATTCTCACAACGGCCGTTCAGAATGGTTCAACGGATGCATATGAGAGATCATTCCCGTAGAGTTTTCGCTCGCTTACTCAATTCCATCATGTTTGGTTATAGAATACAAGAAACGTTTTACAACGTGCTTCATTTGGGAATAACAGGGCAATGATCCCCCACCTCATCTTCAAGTGATCATTACAAGCTGTCCATTTGGTTCAGGCACTTTTGAACGTTGATGTTGTAGCCGATTCACACATGCAATCTGCCGCGACCAACTCGACAGAACGCGCCCATACCCCTTTCTGAACCGAAGGGCAGGGAAGAAGGTTAAAGGCGCTGTTATTCCAAAACATATGCTGTAGTTGATCAGTATTATATTGCAAACTAATGGGTAAAGTTATCAGTAACATTTGGATTATCGATTTGAAATAAATAAAGTTTTATTTTGTATGAGAATATATTGGACACGGTGTACATGCCTGATCCCTCTTTCAGCAAAAATCTGGATTTTCATTGGCCTATCATTCTGCAAAATCTTAGCCAAATTGGATGCAACCTTTTGAAAACGATCACAAATTTGTCCTAGTTTATGATACAATACTGAACACTTGGAATTATAACGTAGTTTTGGATATATGCAGGGGAACCGTGAGGTAAGTACCTTTCCCGAAACACTGACAAGGATCAAAACGGTTCCAAAACATTGCTTGCGACACCTCAAACTTCATGATTTCGCAAAACCAGAACATTGGTGGTGGTTCTGGAAATATTCTGCTATTGTGGTCACTCCTGGATGCCTTTCGGGAAACGGGTTTTACCGAGAAAGTGGCCAGATTTTCAACGGTACTAGAACATGGCTTGTGACACCTCAAACTTCATGATTTTGCAAAACAAGACCATTAGTGGTCATTCCGGAAATATTCGGTCATTGTGGCCACTCCTGGTAGCCTTCCGGGAACCGGGTTCCACCGGAATTGTGGCATAATTATTAACGGTACCAGAACACGGCTTGCGTTACCTTGATTTTCATGATTTTGATTGGGAAACTAGGAGAATTTAAAATTTAACACTTCATTTGATCACCTTTTAAAAAATAAAAAATTAAACCTTGAAACACTTTTTTAAATTTTCGCTAGAATTCGCGAGCAAATTCCATTTAATTCCACTATGAGCTTATCTTTTGACAGATAGGCCTATTTCGTCTGTTACTTACAGACTTCTTCAGTGTCGAGTGCTCGACTTGAAGGAAACATCATAGTAGGTCTAGTATTTATAGTAAGTTTGTTGGTACCGCGGTATGTGAGGTAGGGGTGGGTAGAGAAGTTCTTGAGTGTGTTTATGTGTTTGTTCGTATACCTGAGATGTTGTTTGATACCCACAAGGTTATTCATTATTACTTCGTTTGAAGTTAGTCAAATTGGTGTGTTGTTGTGTAGTGAGTTGTTTTTGTGTGAAGGTATAAATTTAAACAGCCACGAATATCCGTTTCCTTGATCCTTGTTAAGCAATTTTTTGGAATTTTGTTTGTGGATTGCTATGCTTTCCGCTACATTTAGTTTCCAGGGGTTTGTGATATGTCTTAAGATTTGTATGTTATTTGAGTTTAAAAAATGTTCTTCATTGAATATATGTTCAGCTACTTTTGATTTAAAATGGTGTATGATCCCTTTGTCAGTGTCTTTGTTTGCTTTAGTGACTTCTGCAATGTGTTCTTTGAATCGAATATTGAGATTACGTTTAGTTTGTCCAATGTAGATTTTGCCGCAATGGTCACAAGTTATTTTGTAGACCCCGGATTTGTTTAGACTGTTAATGGGGTCTTTAGCTGACCCTAAGAGGGTTTTAAGTTGATTATTTTTACTAGTATAAACTATTTCAAAACCGAAGTTGCGTAAGATTGGTCGTAATTGTGTAGTGTGGTTATCGTATGTCATTGATATTCTTTTAAGTTGGGGTTGTGTATCTGTTAATGTGGTGAGTGATTGTTTGTATTGTTTTTGTGTTTTTTTGTTGATTACGTTTTGTATTAGTTTTCGGGAGTAACCGTTCAAGTGTGCTGTGTCAAAAATGTAGTCGAGTTCTTTAGTTATGCCGTTTGGACTTAGGGGTAATGTTTGTATTCTGTGTATCATGTGGTTAAATGATGCAATTTTGTGTTGGTATGAGTGGTTAGACGTATGTGGTATTGTGCGTTGTGTGTTTGTTGGTTTTCTGTAAATTTCAAATGTGAGTTTAGAATGTTCTTTCCCTACGAGCAAGTCCAAAAATGGTAATTTGTTATCTTTTTCAATTTCATAAGTGAATTCTATGTTTTTATGTGCGTTGTTTAAGGTTTTTAGAATGGGAGTTAAGAGATCTTTCTTTAAAATGCAAAACACATCATCAACGTATCTATACCAAACGGTAGGTAGTTGATCTTGCAATTGTTCTTCGAAATTTGCCATGAAGATTTCGCTCAGAAAAGGAGAAGGAGAAAGGGGGTTACCCATAGGGGCGCCTTTTAATTGTTTGAATGCCCTTGACCATTACTTGTCCTATCCTAAGCGTTTCTTGACCATTACTTGTCCTATCCTAATGCACATTACTTTTGAGCTGCATACTAGCCTTTAGGAATAAGACTTCGACAATTCCACTGCGGAACAGTGATCAAATCCCCGACCTCTTTCGGCAAATTATCCATCGAAGGAAATTATAGCTGCAAGGAGGGGCCACTTTAATGTTAATTTCTTCAAAAAAGTTTTCACAGTGGGAAGCATTGCCAGAACAATGCTTTTAAGAGGGTCAGACATTTCGAGGTACTTGAAAATACCTTCCACAATATCATCGAACGAGAACAGCCCAGATGAAGCGGGGGCTTCTGTTCTTAAAATCGCGGCATCCGGGGATTTAGATGTCCCCGGGAGAGATGGGAAATCCTGTGTGTAGTTGGCACTACGAAAACCAGGAGGATTCGGATTATCCTTCTTTACACTGCTCTTTGGATTGGGCTGCTCGGATGCGTCTTCGCTTCCATGGAGCACCTCCCGGAAAACTAAAAGATGTCCCCTCCTCAACCAAATCCGAATCAGTATCTTCATCTGAAAGAGGAGCGAAAGGATTTGTATTGGTATCGGGTGGCGAAGCTTTCTTAAGCATTTCTGAAAAAGTTTGCCTTGAATTTTGTTTCAGAGAACGTTCCAATTTTTCCCCGCATTTTTTGTACGCCGGGCACGCCGAGAGAGCATGAGGAGGAGTTCCCTTGCAGAAAATGCATTTTAGTGTATTATCTGCACAGCGACCAGCCTCATGTTTCTCCCCGCAAGTTGAGCAGCGTGCCTTATTGCCGCAATGGGAGGCCGTATGCCCCATCTGCTGGCAGTTTTGGCAAATCATTACCCGGGATACAAACAACCGCACAGGTAGCCGAAGTTTGTCCAGTGCTAAGAACTGAGGAAGGGCAGACCCAGAAAAGGTTACCCGAAACGAGTCTGTGGGGGTAACTTTTTTCTTACCCTCGCTGTGCGATATTTTAACTAACTTTCTCACTTCCAGTATCTGAACTGGGGGGAGAAGAGGGTTCTTGAATCGTCCAATCGCCCGCTTCTCCAAAATTTCAGGGCACAGACTCGCCTCTGAGACCACTCCTACAATCTCCACATCACGAGCTGGAATATAAACGCGATATTCCAGTGTAAAATGCTGGAGGAAGCAATCTCATTAGCCTGCTTCAGGTTAGAGACGACAACACGGAGTTTATTAAATTTTACTTTCGTGATCTCTGTCACGGCTGAGAATTGCTTCGTCAGATCAGTAGTGATTTGGTACACATTCAAAGGTTTCATTTTGGGCTGAAAGTAGACAACCCATGGACCGACCGAGTCAACTGGATACGATCGCGGTCTGAATATTTTCTGTGCCTCCCTATCATCGGGTGGCAAAGGCACTTTTTCAGCAAAACCGTCCATGTCGAAGAAACCTCTTCAACATGCACGATTTGCCTTACTCGTGGGAGCGTTGAGCGCCCCCAACAATTTAAATCACACACAGACACAAACAAGGAACACACAAATTAAACTCTAGTGGGATGAGGGACAGGGGAAAAAAAACTTAACTAATATTACTTATCTGTTGCTGCTGCTGACGCACCGTATGCGTGAACGTCGCTGGGAGCGGTGCGCTGAAGCGATCGCCTTCGGCTGCACTCGCTCAACGCTGTCGGATGACCGTTGGCGGTGTAGTAGTGTATCGCTGGTTAGCGTCACCACGCGGAGATGAAGCGAAAATAAGTGGGAAGATCATTCGCCTGCAAGCACTGATTGATTTTCCTATTTCACTGGAAAACCACACTGCCTTCTTAGAAAAAAAGACTCACTTTTACTCTACTCACTGAAGTGGGTATATTTTGAGAAAAAAAAACTAGTTATTTCCAAGGATTGCACTCGAATAAATCTTCCAAAATAACGGAGCGCTGGATCGAACGAACTTTCTTCTTTCGCTGAACGAAGTGGGGTGAGGTAGTTCGATCTTAGTGGGGCCCTTTTCAGCATTAATCCAACTTCAATGATGCACTAGACGTAAAGCATATGCCTTATATATACATGCTATTATAGCCTCGTGGTTACTTGGGTACTGGTCTTAGAGTTAGTCTTTGGTTAAACTGAGTGCAAACCAGGGGGTACCCAACAAACATCGGTGTTGAATTAGAGCTTGTTCAAACAAATTTGGAGAAGCTATTCAGCTATTCTAGAAGAAACAGCTGAATAGCTTCTCCAAATTTGCTTGAACAAGCTCTAATTCAACACCGATATTTGTTGGGTAAGTAACTCGGCCACCTTGTGTTATCACCCTAAAAAACACAATCCGCCTCACTTCAAACACACTCTCCACCACATGAAAGATAAACTCATATCTGGCACCATTTACATGAATCAATTGGTTACTTTCTCACTGATTTGTTTCCCTCTCACTTGACTCATATGATTTAAATGATGCATATGTGTGCGTGAATCAACCGCTAAAAAATTCCATGGTTGCCAATACGCATAAATTTTCGATTGTAGTATTGACAGATAAGTTGAAACACAGAAACACCCTCCGGCACACTGAAACACAAACACAAAGTAGCAGAGTGGCTTGCCCCCTGGTATAAAGAGGTATCTGTAAGTTATCTGATAGTACACCGACCGAGATTGTTGACCACCCGGTTCATAATATTACAAGATGCGTCGTGAACTGTGATCGAATTACGGAGGCACCCGATGCCGAAATCAAAGAGATGCTGGACGATCAGTACAATTTCGAGATAGTCGACTTCAGAAGGATCCAAAGACGCGGTGAAGGAACAACGAAAATCAACACCCCAACGATCATCCTAAACATCAAAGGAACGACGTGCCTGGAGTTCGTTGACTTTGGGTACATACGTTGTAGAACAAGGAAGTATTATCCATCGCCCATGCAGTGTTTCAACTGCTGGGCTTTCGGTCATTCGAAGGCACATTGCAGACAGTCAACACCCACCTGTGGTACCTGCTCGACTAGTCACCCGTGTCCTGAAGGAGGTCCTAAATGTAACGAACCGGTCTACTGCAAACGCTGTAACTCGGCAGATCACAGCCTTGCTTCCCGGTCTTGTCCGGCTTACAAAATGGAAACTGCTATCCAAAGATTGAAGGTAGATCAGGGAGCTACATACCCCGAAGCACGTCGCTTTTTCGAGGCCTATAACCGACCAATCTCCTACGCACAAGTTACTACTGGAAACCCAGATGCTTCCCAGACACCAGCACAAGAAACCACTTCAGATCCAGGTTTTACTCAGGCAATTTCGGAATTAACCCATAAGATAGATTATCTAATGAAGGTTATCGAGGAAAAAGATCGCCAGATAGCGTCACTGCAAACTTGTCAGCTTGATCCAATCCAACCTGTCCAGTCCGTTCAGCCCAATCATGTTGACATCCTCATCCAAATGCAGGCTATGTTCAACAGCATGATGCGTATGGGCAACTTGGAGAAAGCTGTAATGGAAAAAGATCAGGAAATTGAACGACAATCCAAATTACTAAAAATATCCGGTACTATCCTTATCAAATTGAAGAATGCCTCTACGACTACCCAAGCATCGAAGCACAATTACGCTGCACCCACTGTAAATGCAGAAGGACCATCTACTGTTACTAGCCCATCCAGTACTCCAACGAAAGAGCGAACGACTGCCGAAGTTCCGTACTCGATAGCGTTAACTCCTCATCCAAATGAGCAAACTGAAGAATTACATAGCCCGACCATGAATAAAAAACTTGATCCTGCATCCAACTTGGAAGAAGAGCATCCAAGATAGAAAGCTCAGCTCGGTCTGTCCTCGGAGATTCTGAGCCTTTCCTCAAACTCCGACTCCAGTATGAATGACACCGTAGTACCCAACCCTAAAAATAAACAAACAACACCAACTAAGAAGGTTGAACTAATGGTTCAACGGATAGACAAGGCAGCAAATCAGTCGAATACTCCAAAACACCAACGCCCGTCATCTCCTAGTACGGGCTCACCGAAGAAACAACGATCTGGCAACGCCAAGGGCGATAAATCGGTCACGGACCGCAGCAATCGATCGCGATCACGGACTCCATTGCAGACCTAAATGGCTATCAACACCAGTCCACAAGTCAACTCGAAAGCTAACAATTTAGTTCCTTCACCAAGACCGTCGTGTGTTTTTGCCTCACCATCACACCAACATACACACCCTAGTGATTTGCGCTCCCGGCTGGATAGTCGGGGCACCGTTGAACCGGACGTTATACCCCAACCGGAATCTTCGGATCGACCTCGACATCCAGTGCCAGTCGTTGACAAAGAAAGAAGACGATCTTCGGGTATACGGGGCACCAGTAGTGGGGAAGCTATGGACCCACCGGAATTGCTGGCCTACCTCCGCAGCCCGAAGACGAAGAGCGCAAGGAAGAGCGTGAAGATCAATCCCGTGAGAGCCACTGGTAGCCTTGGCCCTGTCGACCGGAAGTCAGTTCAAACCGGAACGGCAGACTACCCTCGGTGCCTGGGGAAAGCGGTCATCAACGAACATGAAAAGGATGAAGATTGTTGCAGTAATCTTGGGACGAAAAAGGGTGTAATAGCCTATTCCCCGACGGATAATGAAGAAATGAAGATAAAAGCAACAGCTATGAAGATAGGGACGGATAAGGGAGGTGTTAGCCGCAACACCCCCTCGCAGCGTTACTACTAATGGTACCCATCACGACGCAGGGGGTAAGTAACTCGGCCACTTTGTGTTACTACCCTAAAAAACACAATCCACCACACTTCAAATACACTCGCCACCACATGAAAGAGTAACTTATATCTGGCACCATTTACATGAATCAATTGTTTGCTTTTTCACTTATTTGTTTCCCTCTCACTTGCACTCATGTGTTTTAACGATGCATATGTGTGCGTGAATTAACCGCCAAAAAAGTCCATGGTTGCCATTACGCATAAATTTTCGATTGTAGTATTGACAGATAAGTTGACACACAGAAACACCCTCCGAAACACTGAAACACAAACACAACGTGGCAGAGTGGCTTGCCCCCTGTCACGACCTCAATAGCCAATGCGCGAACCTCAGCCGTCACCTAGGATGACGGGTGAAATTGAATGACAGGTGGAAGAAAAACAAAGGTAACCAAGATTAGACAACAAAGATTATATTGGTAAACTGATAACAGTGAAGTGAACTAGGGCTTTGAAATTTATTAAATTCTAAATATGTACAGGTGAATTGATTATTATTACTGTTACCACTAAAGCTATGTTACTTACAAATTAAACTTACAGGCTAGGAATTCAGAAAGGAACTCTGTAGTGTGATAGGTAATAAATAAGTGAGGAGACTGAATTGTAAGTAGAAGACTAAAACTATCGCTATTCTATAACTACCGATTATACTAAAATATACAAAATTTCTAGCTTTGAGCTAATTACCACCCAATTCTGGGTCCTTGATTATTGCTTGAAGAACTCCCACTGAATCTATCGCAACAGATTCTCGAAGAATTCATCTCAATTATGATGAATCATCAATCGATTGTTCGACAAACCCGATCGCGGGCTAGAGCTATGCAGAATGAAAACAATAACCTCTCATCGGGCGATGATGATAAGGTGTCGAATCGTTCATCCGAGGACTCGTTTCTTCCGTCGATGGTCGACAGTAACGGAGGAGAACTGCATGATTGCATGGTACAGTGTCTAAACTGTAACCGCTGGTGCCATTTTACATGCGCTGAAGTCAACGCAGAAACGGTACGTTCATCCAGTTTCTCGTGTGGATGTGTATCAAATGCTCGCGAAGTGACACCGAGTGTGACTAGTGGAATTTCGATGACCTCTACGACGCGTAAGTCTAGATTGAATCGTGAACTGCAGCGCCTGGAAGAAGAGAAGAAATTGCTGGAGGATTTGGAACGAGAACGAGTTGAAAGGGAGAGAGCTTTGGTCGAACGAGAGCTACGCGAATTGCTAAACCAACAGGACGAAGATGAGGCTAGAAGTGTGCGAAGTATGCGGAGTAGTCAGCGGAGTGCGCAGCGAACAGAAGATTGGGTGAAGCAGCCCGGGCCACCGAGATTTCCGGCGAGGCAGTCGTTGGAAAGACGCCTACACTACCACCTGCGAACGATGATCAACTGGAGACTGTAAATCCTGGCAAAACACATCCTTCTTCAACGCCGTTGGGAACTCCTTCACTTGTGGTCTCTCAAGTTGTTTGTGACAAAGCAGTTACGGGATTAGAGGACTGATCAATTCCAACAACCGTGGGGAGCGTTTCAATAGAAAATCCGAACGATTCTCTTGAGAGTGCAGTAGGAAACGACGAAGACAAGGACACATCCAAGCTGTCCCTCGTCAATCTCAAACCCTTTGTAGATTTGCTGGAAGTTAAAAAAAATCATACGGCGAATACCGGAGCGATCCCAAAAAATAAACGTTCGGGTATCCACTGTTACAAACGATGGAGTGCCGAAACTGGAGAGCTACGCAATCAAATAGCTTTACAACGGCAACGATCGGAAGCGGATAATCAAATCCAGGATTTGATGTTGGGACATCAGCTGGATGTTGACACGAGGCGTAAGCGGGAAGTAGACCTGGTGAACAAAATCAGGACGTTGGAGTCACAGCCAGTGAACTGGATCGGATTCGTGAATCGGAGGAAGGGTTGCGAGATCAGCTTGAAAATCATACCCGCCAACAAGCGGCCTTGCAATCCAAAATCGAGCTTCTGAAACAACAATACGATCGTGAGCAAGCAGCATTACAGGATGTGATAAAATATGTGGAAAAAAAAAGTCGTGAAGAAATTGAACAGTTGCGAACTTCAGAGGTGGACATACGCAAACAACTTGAACAGCGAAACCGGGATTGTGATGTACTTCAACGCCAGGTCGACGAACTGGAGAACAAGACTATCCGTGTAAGAGAAGCAGAACAGAGGTGTCTCTCGGATCTTGAAGCTACAAAGCAACGAGAGTATGAAGTAGTGTGACTTCGGAGACAAGCGGAGAAGGACTACTGGGCTGTTTGTGACAAAGTTGAAAGAATGGAGCAGTGTAATGCTAACATGACAGGTAACGTAGAGCAGCCTTTGGTAAGTGATCACACTACTTCGCCAATAGGTCATCCAAATGTTAGAACCGAAAATTCTCACATAAGTAGCTTGTCAGGTAACAATCATCAAAATAGTCCTCCTTACCCTCCCCCTCCCTCACTTGTAGAGAATGAAGTTTTGCCTACTAGTAGACGGGAGAACTTCGGGTTTCTTGGGGCACCACAAACACATCCGCAATTGATTTCGAATCCGAGTTTGGCACCAAATGTATTCGGTAATTTGGGACAATCTCCTCAGCAGTTAGCAGCTAGGCAAGCAGTTACCAAGGAGCTGCCAGTTTTCACCGGCGATCCAGTGGACTGGCCGCTTTTCATAAGTAGTTACAAGCATTCTCCCAGTAGTTACCAGCATTCTCTGCGGCTACTCCGACGGAGAAAATCTTTTGCGGTTGCAGCGCAGCCTGAGAGGATCCGCCAAAGATGCAGTCTGCAGCTTTTTGCTTCATCCATCAACGGTACCGCAAATTATATCAACGCTACGGCAACTGTATGGTCGTCCGGAACAGATCGTCAACAACATGATCGCAAGAGTTCGGTCAACTCCTTCACCGAAATCAGATAGGTTGGAAACGTTGGTGAGTTTCGGACTTGTTGTGCAGAATCTTTGCGGGCATCTGAAGGCTGTCGGTTTGGAAAGACATCTTTCGAATTCAATTCTCCTACAAGAACTGGTTGACAAGCTACCAGCAACGGCGAAGTTTAGCTAGGCGCTTTACCAAGAGCAGGTTCCACTGGTAGACCTGCAGGTATTCAGCCTATACATGGCCAAGATATCTTCAGCAGCGAGTGGCGTAACTTAACATGTGTGTCTTCCTCAAAAAGTTTCAAAAGATGAACGAAGCAAGCCGAAAGAGAAATCGTTCCTGAACACGCATATTCCAACGGATCAGCAGAAAGGAAAACTTCGAGAGGTAGCAGTTAATAACAAATCCAGTGAAGGAACGCAGAGAACAAGAGACGACGGTACGCGGAATGGAAAATCTTGTGTGGTCTGCAATGTTGACAGTCACGAGATTATGAATTGCACGTCGTTCAAAAGTCTGGATTTGGACGGCAAATGGAAAGCAGTAAAGGCACATAAACTTTGTTATCGATGCCTCACGTCACACGCACTTTTTCCCTGCAAAGGAGATGTTTGTGGGATCAATGATTGCCCGAAGCGGCATCACCGTTTGCTCCATTTCGAGTCACCAGTAGATCCGAAATCTTTCAGCGCAGTAGTTAGTGTGCATCGGCAGCTGTCTTCCTCAACACTGTTTCGTGTCCTTCCAGTTACCTTGTTTGGGCAAAAAGGTAAAGTAAACACGAACGCCTTCCTCGACGACGGATCGTCGATAACGCTGGTAGGGCCATCACGATTGACATATCAGAGGCGGATGGCAGTAAACGGTTCAAGCTCATTGAGGTGTATACCGTTGGGAACCTGGGACTTCCCCAACAAACCATGGATTTAGCGGAACTTGCACTGCGGTTCAGCCATCTCAATAATCTTCCGGTTCAGAGCTACAAATCTGCTGTACCGGGAATTCTCATTGGAGCCAATGGCCACGAAGACCAGGATTGGCTGGGCTATATGCGGCAGTCTGTGGAAACCTACACTTCATAGTCAATTGCACGTGAACACTGGGATAACAAACGCTGATCTTCATGAATACGTTCGACATTTCTGCGACATTGAGGGCCTTGGAATAGTGGCTGCAGCAGCCGTGAAAGGAGCAGAGGAACAACGTGCTTGCAAGTTCCTGGCAGAAACTACACGACGATTGGAGAACGGAAGGTATGAAACAGGTCTACTCTGGAAACATGACTACATCGAGTTTTCAGATAGCCGACCAATGGCCGAACGACGCTTCAAATGTCTTGAAAAACGACTGGGGGGACGACTGGGAATCCGGACCTGTACGACAGCGTTCGTCAACAAATATCGGACTTCAAATCGAAAGGGTACGTTCACTAGACAACGAAGAAGGAGTTGGATGGCTTCGACTTACGGCGCACATGGTTCTTGCCGATTGGGGTGGTTGTCAACGAGAAGAAACCTGGGAAAATTCGAGTAATCTGGGATGTCGCAGCAAAGGTGGATGGCGTGTCACTGAACTCGATGCTGTTGCAGGGTCCAGATCTCTTGACACCGTTATTGTCCGTATTATTTCCGTACCGTGAACGCCGAGTTGTAGTGTCAGCAGATATTAAGGAAATGTTTTTGCAAATGCTGATCAAAGCACAGGACCGCAGTGCTTTACTTTTCCCGTAAAGAGATTCTCCTGAGTTGCCGATGAGCATCATGGTCTCCAATGTAGCAATCTTTGGAGCTGCCTGTTCACCAGCGCAGTCTCAATACATTAAAAACTTGAACGCATCGAAGCACGAACTGGAGTTTCCTAGGGGAGCAGCGGCAGTGAAGATGAGGCACTATGTAGATGACTACGTTGACAGCTTCGAAACTGCGGAAGTAGCGATCGAGGTAGCCAAGGAAGTAATCGAGGTGCACAGGCGAGCGGGATTTCATATCCGCAATTGGATGTCAAGTGATAAAAGCGTGTTAGCCAAATTGGGCGAGGAAACAATCGAAATCGATGCTACCCGATAAGGAAGTCACGTTTGAGCGAATATTGGGGATGGCTTGGTTGCAACAAGAGGACGTCTTTTCGTTTTCTCTGCAGTTCTGTGATAAAGTTCACAATCTAGTAGCCGATTCTGCGATTCCCACAAAACGAGCGATGCTTCGACTCGTAATGAGTATCTTTGACCCTTTGGGTTTAGTGGGTTCCTTTGTAATCCACGGTAAAATCCTCATCTAAGAGGTATGGCGTATGGGCACAGACTGGGACAGCCAAATTTCAATGGAGATCGCTACGAGTTGGATGGATTGGACAGTGGTACTCAAGAAGATTGAAGGGTTACGTATTCCTCGTTGCTACTTCCCGAACTACAATCCAGACAACTTCAAATCGCTTGAACTTCACGTTTTTGTAGACGCGAGCGAACAAGTCTATGCAGCGGTCGGATACTTCCGCATAAAAAACAAGGGTCAGATAAGGGTTGCTTTAGTCTCGTCAAAGACGAAGGTGGCACCACTGCGAGGACTATCGATTCCACGCTTGGAATTGATGGCAGCGTTGCTGGGAGCTCGTTTGCGGAAGACCGTAGACCTGACATTCTGTACAACCGTGATGCAAAATTGCAGATGACCTCGGAAGAAGACACCGATGAAAGTTACAAGGAATTGCGAGAGGCGTTTGTGTGCAGTCATCTTGTCAGACAACCGGTGATAGACGCTGGCAGATTTTCAAAATGGGAGCGAGTTCTGCATGCTACAGCATATGTTCACCATTTCATCAATAGCCTGCATTCATCGAGAAGAAGGTCTACGGATACGGTTGGGCTGACAAGTGCGAAAATACAGAAGGCGGAAAGGACTTTATGGTTAACTGCACAATCTGAAGCTTTTCCGGATGAAGTAGCGATCTTAAAAAGCAATAGAGAAGAAGAATTTACCAGGAGGCGACTAGGAACATCCAGCAATCTCGTTAAGCTGTCTCCATTTGCAGACGAGTACGGGGTAATACGAGTAGGTAACCGGGCTGCAGAAGCGCTGGCTATGTCATACGATGTGAAATTTCCCATCATCCTGTCTAGACATCATCGTATTACGGAATTGCTGCTGGACTACTACCATCGGAAATACGGTCATACAAACGATGAAACTATCGTCAACGAGTTGCGTCAGAAGTATTATGTGCCTCGGCTGCGAGTTGAGATACGGTTGTCGAGGCAACGTTGCATGTGGTGCCTTGTACATAAGGCGGTACCCGTTGCTCCGAAAATTGGGCCACTCCCAGCAATACGAATGGAACCCTCTGTACGCCCATTCACATATGTAGGTGTAGACCTTTTTGGCCCATATTTAGTGAAAGTTGGAAGAAGTGCGGTGAAACGATAGGTCTGCTTTTTCACATGCCTTACTATAAGAGCCATCCACCTAGAGGCAGTTGCCAGCCTATCCAGTGATGCGTGCAAGAAGGCAATAAGGAGATTCATTGCACGACAAGGTTCTCCTTTGGTGATATACTCCGACAACGGTACAAATTTCGTGGGAGCTAGCCGGGAACTGATAGAGGAAATAACTAGGATAAACACTGATCTGGGCAGCACCTTCACGAATGCCAATACATTGTGGAAGTTTAACTCGCCTGCCGTCCCACATATGGGAGGCTGTTGGGAAAGGATCGTTCGCGCTGTGAAATCCGCCCTGAAATCGATTCCGGTAATGCGAAAGCTGGATGATGAGTATTTTGCTACAGTACTTGCTGAGGCAGAAAGTATGATAAATTCCAGGCCTCTTACATTCGTTCCTTTGGAGACAGCTGACACTGAATCACTGAATCCCAACCATTTTTTGCTATTGAGTTCAAATGGTGTACGAGAACCAGAGAAGTTTCCAACGGATGCGAGAATGGCGTTAAAAAACAGTTGGAACAAGGTGAAGCACACTCTAGACAACTTCTGGCGACGGTGGGTGATTGAATACCTTCCCACGATCACACGAAGGACAAAGTGGTTTCAGGATGTCAAACCTATTAAAGAAGGAGACCTCATACTCGTGGCTGACGAGCACTTAAGGAATTCGTGGATACGAGGGAAAGTCGTACGGACGATCCCGGGAAAGGATGGAGTAACCCGTCAAGCGGATGTACAGACGTCTAGTGGAATATTGAAGAGACCTGCTACGAAGTTGACTGTGCTGGATATAGCAAGTTCTGGTGACGCTCAACTGGAAGTTGAGGCAACACGCAGGGGAGGAACTTAGCCGCAACAGCCCCTCGCAGCGTTACTACTAACGGTACCTATCACGACCTCAATGGCCAATGCGCGAACCTCAGCCGTCACCGAGGATGACGGTGAAATTGAATGACAGGTGGAAGAAAAACAAAGGTAACCATGATTAGACAACAAAGATTATATTGGTTAACTGATAACAGTGAAGTGAGGGCTTTGAAATTTATTAAATTCTAAATATATACAGGTGAATTGATTATTATTACTGTTACCACTAAAGCTATGTTACTTACAAATTAAACTTACAGGCTAGGAATTCAGACTTGAACTCTGTAGTGTGATAGGTAATAAATAAGTGAGGAGACTAAATTGTAAGTAGAAGACTAAAACTATCGCTATTCTATAACTATCGATTATACTAAAATATACAAAATTTCTAGCTTTGAGCTAATTACCATCCAATTCTGGGTCCTTGATTATTGCTAGACGAGCTCCCACTGAATCTATCGCAACAGAAGGAAACTCCCATTCCCCTATGGACGACGCGGGAGCAGTAACGCTATCAGGAGAAAAGGACTATGCAAACTCTTTTCCGTCCGTCGCGTCATCTCTGATGTTACTGGGTGAATACCTTTCACTTAGTCACAGTGGAGCTCTGACGCGTTCGAACACCACCATCCCCAGTCAAACATACCGATCAACACCGGTAGCTTCAACATCTGGCTTGTCCGGTCCGGTGTCGTTGTCGGCTTCGACCAGTAATCAGCAACCACGGAGATCAGTCCGGATTGCAAACCGGAAAGAGAACGCGATTCCACCGATGCACGCTAACCGATTCACAAACGTACGATTTGTGGGTAGCCAAAAAGAGTGGCTATTTACTAGCTGGCCTTTCGTCGCAAAACCCCATTTTCTCGGTGGCTCCTTCATCTCTGCCAGCAGCGGGGTCCTCACCGTCTGCCTCTACCGGTGGAGCTCTGTTGGGGTCCACGATAACGGACACGTGCTCATCTCGATCAGAACACAGTCATCTGCTTTCGCAATTTGTACCATCAACTACGGGAAAAAATAGTCTAAAGCCTCCTCGATCTAAAACCGAGAGGATGCGCTTGAGCACTGGCCCCAGTACTGTCAAGAAAACGAATCTCGCTGTTCAATGGAACATAAATGGGCTATTCTCGCGTAACTTTTCAAAAGGACCTATCCAACAACTTGCTTATCCCGAGGAAAACGAGGTTGAGGAATATGAAAATATTTTTTGAAAATGTTTCAAACTGTATCAAGTTTTACCCACTCAATTGCTTTTAAGGGCAAGCATTGTTGTTGAATTTGCTACATTAATGGTCTTAGTAGCCTTTTATGTTAAAATAACAACGAAAACATCAAAAATGTTAGATAGGACATTTTGCTTAACCGAACTGTACATTGGTCGTTCCACATAGGACATTTTATTCCAATGATAGCTACATAGGTCATTTCAATTTTTATTATCATTCTATTAGTAAATTAACACACAACACATAGCAATTGAGAACAGCAATCCTTCACACACGCATTTGCTTCCCGGTGAAAACAATCCTATTATTTCTACGTGCCTTCGGATAGTTTCTACATACACTTCCTCGATGATGTCTTCTTGTAGTGGATCCCGCGAAGGATCTGAACCATAACTGGCGACAACGCAACTTTGCTGGCTACCACATTTAGGAACTTCCTCAAATTGTGCTGCTGATAATTGATCCGGATGTGATGAAAATATTGTTGTGGCTGCGGCCGCAAGAAACGACCAATATTCAAGATATATTTTGATTCATATTACCTTATTTTAAGGAACTAATGCACTTACCGAGGAGCAAATCGAACGCAGAATTATTAATTCCTTCCGACATTGTTGGAACGGTATTTTGTACTTTCTCCAATCGAACGACCGAAGTACGAATTTGCTTTGTTATGTTTGTTCTGACACTTCAGGCGTTTAGCGCGACAGGTAAACTGAAACGTCTTATCAAACAGTAGAGCATCGCTATTGCGAAATCAGACATCGGACGTTTTGTGGATTTTCAATTTTCTTAATATTATGAAAACATATCAAAATGCGTGTTTTAACATAATGTTGATAAGTGCAAAAGCAATAGTGTGCATTAAATAATTCAATTTGTTTACATTTGTTACATAGGACCTTTTGAAAAGTTACGCGAGTATTCAACAACCTCGGGGATTTGGAGATTTTGGTCCGCGGAAACACACCGTCGATCATCGTTCTCCAAGAAGTAAATCGCACCAACTCGTCTTGCATCAGCTCCATCCTCGGTGGACGCTACCTGTGGTACATAAAACGTGGTCAAACCCTGCAGCACTCAGTCGCAATTGGTGTTTTGTCGACCATCCCACATGCTCAAATTCCTGTAGCATCTGACCTACCGGTTATCGCGGTACGAGTTCAACTGCCGATCCCGATGACTGTTGTGGGTGTGTTCCTCCCCTGCGGCAAGATAATCGACTTCTAAAACAAGTTCCGGAATGTTGTGCAACCACTCGAGGAATCGAGGATGGTCCTCGGCGACTTCAACGCTCATCACCCAAATTGGGGGTTGCAAACAGCAGACACGAGAGGCAACATCTTGGCTGACCTTTTACTCGTGGCAGAAACCAAACGGCAATCGATATCTCGGTGGCGAATCTCGACATCCTTGCAAAATTGACCTGGCAAGATCATGATGATCTCCATGGTAGTGATCATTATCGAATCCTGATCACCTATGATGCTCCTCCTCCTACAATCACCCGTGACCCTAAGTGGAAATACTCCGAAATGGACTGGACCACTTTCTCCCTCATCATGGATCTGAAAATCCCCAACGAAATCGCACCCAATATCGAAAAAATTAGCAACATCATCATCGAAGCAGCAAACGAAACAATACCGAAGTCGAAGTCCACCCCAGGTCGCAGGGCACTGCATTGGTGGTCCAATGATATAAAAATGGCGGTCAAGCGGCGCAGAAAGCTTCTGCGTGCAACTAAACGCATTCCGGACGGGCACGTTGATAACAAGGCTGCCCTTGATCTCTACCGAAGTCAGAACAACAAGGTACGTAAGATGATTAGGAAGGCGAAGCTGGATAGCAGGGCAAATTTCCTTGAATCCATCAACGCAAATCAGACCGCCACTGAAATGTGGAGAAGAATCAACTCCTTAAACAATAAGACGAAAAGTTCACACCCGGTGCTATATTACAACGAAACAATATATGACGATCCAACAGTGACAGCGAACATCCTCGGCAAATACTTCACCGAACTCTCATCAATCGACGAATACAGCTTGGCTTTCGCTCGACGCAACAACCTCAACTTGGATTCCATCACAAAGTTCCCGATTGCTTCCGACTCCGGCACCAAAAGCTTCAACCGGCCTTTTTCTCTTGACGAGCTAAATGTCGCGCTACAGTCCACGAAGGGAACTTCCACTGGACCAGACGATATTGGTTACAGCATGTTTAAAAACATGTCTCTACTCGGGCGCACCGCGCTACTGGATACATTCAATCACGGACGAGTAATACCTTCCCAAAACAGTGGAAACATAGCTTCACTATTCTCATAACCGAAAACAGGCCTAACGAGCCACGAACCCAAGGGTTACTGGCCAATTTCGCTTACCTCCTGCTTATCTAAGACCATGGAGCGGATGGTCAATACAAGGCTGAATGACACCCTCACTGAAGCTAATCGATTGGGTCATCGTCAGTTTGCTTTTCGATCCGGAAGAGGAACAAATACATACTTCGCCACCTTAGGGCAATTTCTGGCGGAATCCAAAGAAAAAGGACAGCATGTCGAAGCTGTAGTTTTGGACTTGGAGAAGGCGTACAACCGTACATGGACACCGCACGTTCTTCAGCAACTGGTAGACTGGGGTATCTGCGGAAACATGTTCCATTTCGTGAAAAACTTCCTCACCGATAGAACCTTCGAGGTTCTTGTGGGCAACATCAGATCACGAACCTTCCGGGAAGAGACTGGAGTTCCTCAGGGATCTGTTTTGGCGGTCACTTTATTTCTGATCACTATGAACGGCATTTTCTGCGTACTACCAAAATGATGCTAAATCTTCGTCGGATTCAGCATCGGCAATTGAAGCACTGCAAGCAAACAGACCTAGACATCCCTGGATCCAGGCTATCATTCAGGAGGCGCCTACAAACACCACACTGATGTGGATTCCCGGCCATTGCGGAGTGATTGGCGACGAAAACGCCAATCAGCTCGCGGGAGCAGGACACACCAAAGAATTTCTAACCCAGGACGTTGCCCTGGACGATGCTAAATTGTGGCTGAAAAACACCTTTCGAACCCATTGCAACACCAAATGGAACCAGTCCGACGGACTTTTCCTGCGGAAGATCAAAGGCACCACAAGAAGATTCGAGGACCTACCATCCCTCAAATCCCACAAAGAGCAACGACTGATATCCCGCCTCCGAACGGGGCACTGTAGAATTACGCACAACATGGGCGGTGGTCCATTTCACGCAGAATGCAACTACTGCAAAGTTCGGAAAAACGTTGAGCACATTCTTTGCGTGTGCCCAAGCTACGAGCAGTTGCGTATCTTACATGGGATAACGGGCAGCATCCGAGACGCCATCGGCAATGACCCGTCTAGGGCAGCACAACTTTTATGTTTTCTCAAGGAGGCGGACCTTTTCTACAAAATCTAGTATTTCGGATACCAGCCACGAAAAACCTAATAGAACGGTCACCATTGGAATGCCTAACGTTAATAGAAGTTCATTGCCTTTAAAGGAAAATATAAAAAATGGGGGTTAAGTCTGATGAGAAAGGTCTATTGTATACTATCTCTTTTTCTCCCACGAAAATGTTAATCGATACTCATAAAAAGTGGATCCACTCATAAAATTGAGTAGATTCACTTTTTACGAAAAATCTAGCGAAAAATAACATTTCCGTGAGAGAAAAAGAGATGGTACACGCAAAAAAAAAGTCGAAGTAGAAACTATCATTCCGAGGGTTAAATCAAGCGCAAACACCAGCAATTTTCAGCTGACTATAAATGCGTTTGATAAAGTAAATTTGACTGAAATTTCATGGTAGTTTTAAAGATAGGCGTAGTCGGGTAAGATGGTAGTTTCTACTAGTGATCCTCAGAGTACAGAGATATGCGGAAATTCAATCCGACGGTTTGGCAACGGTGTTCGTTTTGTTTTTAAAAGCTGCTAACACTTCCGCAGAGTAAAATGTTACAGCTTTGTGCGTGACTTCGTCGTTGTCAGCTTTTATTGTTTGCATATATAGCGTACAAGTAATACTTAAACTATCAACTATGAAGTGTATTGCAAAGTTTTGCACAAACCGCGGAGGTGTTAAATCATCGAATTGTGTCAACATAAGCTACGTCTTGAATATTGTTGGTGTAAACCAATGTATCACCGTATATGTACATTACAAAATCGAGACAAGACTGGAAGCGAGTTGGCCGGAAACTGTCGTATGAACGACTAGTAACTTTCCGAATACTCTGATGATTACTATTGCAGACTTGAATGAGTATGTAGGTGATTCCTTATGTTGATTTCAGACTTGGCGATTTCATAATTGAACGGCTATGAGGAAATCTGCGATCCAAACAATCAGACAGAATTAGACACTGGCGCAGAATTCGCTTCAAAATACTAATAAAACGACACTAGTGAAATAACTTGATTAAAATGAAAAATGGTCTTCTGTACAAATTCCGACAAATTTTCATTTCAGCAACACAAGCAAGTCGAGCACTCGAGCACTCGACACTGAAGAAGTCTGTAAGTAGCAGACGAAATAGGCCTATCTGTCAAAAGATAAGCTCATAGTGGAATTAAATGGAATTTGCTCGCGATTACTAGCGAAAATTTAAAAAAATGTTTCAAGGTTTAATTTTTTTTTAAAGTGATCAAATGAAGTGTTAAATTTTAAATTCTCCTAGTTTCCCAAACACAAGCAACATTATCGAGCACAGATAATAATAAAATATTATATTATTATTACACCAAGAGTTAAGCAGAATACGAATGATTCATATATGATTTTTGAAGCGTAATAAATATAAACCATTTATTTTATCTCCATTTCAATACTTAGCAATCGAAACATTTCAGCAAACAGTAAGCATACTCGTTTGGCTCAGATTTTGACAGTTCTCGCTGCTCGATTGGCTCAACATGGCCGCTTCCGCATATCTCTGTACTCTGAGGATCAATAGTTTCTACTACAAGATTTTTTCCCGTGTACACAGAGACAATTTGATAGTCAATTTTACCATTATTGGGGGTTAGGATAACACAGATTACCTAATATTGGGTAATAGTATTGAAGGAAGTATCGTTACTTTTTACTCAAAATTGGGTATTTTTTTGTAGTTTTATTTACAGAATGCTCAAAAAAAGACAAGCAATTTAACAATTCATCCATGTATTAGTTTTACAAAATTTGCACTCAAGGAGAAACAAATGTTCAAATGTATGACATGTTTTATTTTGTATTAAAATAATAATAGAAATAAAAAAATTAAAATAATATGAAAATAATAACAAAAAATAATATCATTAAAGAGTTTCCATGAATCCAAGTAAAGCAAAAGTGAGGTTAAACATCTTAGTATCTTAAACTAAAATTAATATTAACTTTCTGGTTTTGATTTTAAACTATATGGAATTGGTCAGTTTCATCATTATTGACAATTTTTCGGTCTTTTAATCTCGAATTATTTTGAATAAACAGCTCGAACAATAATTTTGCAAAAGCGTCATCGATGACGCCATTTAACCTCGCCCGCATTTTATAGCTGGATTTCTACTCTACAGAAATATTTAATCTGCAGCGACCCAATATTGATGCTGACTTGCACCGTTCTGCATAAAATTCTCTCCACACGGATCCGTCAGAGCTAGAACAAAAATATGCAAAATTTATTGCTTCAAGTTGAATTAAAATTATAAGAAAATTAATTACGTTTTCACTTGGAAAAATATGGTGACCACTTTGCTTTAGCAACGTGAAATTTATTAAATTTTAGCTAAATAATAACGTCCAGCATTGGAAAGTGATCATTACCCAAATCTCAGTAAAAATTACTGTTTATTATCGTTTAATTTTAACGATATTTTGGGTATTGTCGACAATACCTAATTTTAGGTAAAATTAATACCTAATTTTAGGTATTCTTATCTTAGCGTGTACAAGCTTAACTATACACGCTAAGTTAAGATTACCGAAAATACGGTTTTCATTTTACCGAAAATTAGGTTTTGGTAGCAAAACCTAAGGTATCGGTATAATTTACCGAAACAAAACGTTTGATTTTACATAATGTTTCAGTAAAGTGGATTTACAGATTTTATCGTTATATTTTACCTAAATTTGGTTAAAAATTCTCTCATTGAGCTGCTAGCAGTTTCGGTAAAAAATACCGTACAAAATTAAGTAATTATTAATGTTTTTCCCGGTTTTCCAGCAATACCGAAATTTCGGTAATCCATGTTTACCGATAATTTCAGTATGTGCACACGCTAAGACAAGAAAACGGAAAATTCGGTAAAAAATACCGAAAATCGCACAAAAGTGCACATACTGAAATTATCGGTAAACATGGATTACCGAAATTTCGGTATTGCTGGAAAACCTGGAAAACATTAATAATTACTTATTTTTGTACGGTATTTTTTACCGAAACTGCTAGCAGCTCAATGAGAGAATTTTTAACCAAATTTAGGTAAAATATAACGATAAAATCTGTAAAATCCACTTTGACTGAAACATTAAGTAAAATCAAACGTTTTGTTTCAGTAAATTATACTGATACTTTAGGTTTTGCTACCAAAACCTAATTTTCGGTAAAATGAAAACCGTATTTTCGGTAATCTTATCTTAGCGTGCACTTTTGTGTGATTTTCGGTATATTTTACCGAATTTTCCGTTTTCTTGTCTTAGCGTGTAGATCATTGCACCGAATCTATTAATCACACTTTTCTGACAGTTCAGGGAGCTTGTTTACAAGGTGTTAGAATTTTAACCGCTCAAACGAAATTTTCCATTGGCTCTTTCCGGATTCTGTACGATTAGATTCAGGAAATGATGTTATAATAAGCACTGGTGTCTGTTTTCCGGCAAGTTAAATTCAATCGCAACAAATTCTGAGCACAAAATCTCAAACCGATCTTACCGAATATATTCGAAGTCCACGTAAACAAGCTCCCTGAACTGTCAAAACTGAATTAATGACGTCATCGTGCAATGATTTATTGCAGTATACACGGTTGTTTGCGAAAACCCATTAATGGGTAAAAAAACACCCATTTTCAAATAGCTTTCCCGTCTGTCATAAAATGGGGGAATTCTCAATCATGCATCAATCAATCATGCATCAAAAAATACCCATTGGAGGAAACCTCATACAATGAAAAAACGGGTAAATTTTTACACAATGGGTGAAAAATAAGTTCGAAAACCAAACGTATCCGGTACCTCGTTGGTGGAAAGCGTAGCTTTCTTCATTTTTTAATTTAATAAAACCTAACATAGTATTTAAAACTATACACACTTGCCATGGAACAACGCAGGTAAGACAAATGATATTTATCGTCTTTGATAACGTCTATACACGGAGAACTCAAACACTCCAAAATCATGTGTAAAAGTACTGAAAATTAAGTATATTAAATATATTCTGATAGGACTACTATTTTGGATATAATTTTGTTCTCACTGGTAGGTAGTTTTAACTCAACCCTGAAGTATGATTGAAAAAGTTAATTTTACCTACAGCAAGGTATTTTAAGATAAGTAAGTTTTCAATGTATGTGAGGGCGCCTTTCGCGAAACTATCCAAATCGGAGTGTTTTGATGTAACTTTGTTTTGGCTGAAAATTTTTGAAGGCCATTCAATCAACAATGGTGGATTTGTTTTCTTCGTACCGTTTCTAGTGTTTAGTCTTAAATTTTCGTAGTGTCCAGTTTAAAATTCAACGCGAGTGAGGTGCCTTCAAATGTCGTGGAGCAATTGCAAAAAATATGGACTCGGGAAGCTGCAAAAAATAACCGGTGAGTGTAATTATTTCATTGATTCGAGTGCCTATTTTTATTCTTGTCGCTTTAAAATTTTAGGCATACCTGCATTGATGAGTGTGAAGAAACTATCAATGGCAAATTCAAGGTGTTGAAAGAACACATTCGCTCGGTACACCAAATTACCACGAGCAAAACACCAACCATTCCTCTGAAATGTCCCCAGTGTACATAACAAATAAAAAGTGTTCTATTTTACTCGAAAATGTAATCAAATACATTTTATTTTATTTAAATATATATTTTCTATTATTAATTTAGAGAAAGAAAGTTCGCTAGAGTAGATTTACAACTAATATGTTTAAAAAAGAAAACTCAATTTTGGATTATTTTTACTGTCAATTGGTTTCTCACAAACAGTAAATTTCACTCAGCATTTAGTCTTTGCGAAATACTCTTAATTGGATACTTCTTCAATAACTCAATTATGACTGGTTTTACTTTGCTGTCAAGATGAGTGAAAATGACTGAATTTTGGATTGTTTGTGTATATATAACGTTTGTGTATTTATAACGTTTAGTTTACTTTACACGAATACCAGAATACCGAAAATTAGGTAAAAAATATCGATAAACGTACACACAAAAAAGGAATATTGTTTTATTAAAAGTTTGGCACTTTACTTCTGAAAAGAGATTATTTTTTATGAAATTAAAAGTAAAATCATCTATTACGAAAGTTATGCGTTTAATTTGACAATAAAATTTTTCGGTTCAGTGTGTAAATTTAAAAGTATGTTTTTTCACCATAAAAATTGTAGAACTGTCAAATCCACCAACACAAAGCAAGCCGTCGTTCTCATCGTCGTCATCGTTTGGAACGCTTTTATTATTGTTGTCCACAACCGTGTTTAGTGCGTTGCTCGTTGCTCCTGTCCGCTTTTGTACGCGTTTTCGAACAGCACCTCTTGGAGAATTGCCACAACGAGTCGAATATCTTGAAACTTTTGGCGTTATTACGTTCCAAACGGACATTTCAGAACATCATCTTGGCAAAGTGGTCCACGCAGTATTTAAATGTGACGTCTTGAACTAAAGCCGGGAGCCAGTAATACAAAGTTCGGACTAGAGGTAGAAGTTCATAATCTCTACATAATCGATCAGAATATTTTTGAAGTCTAGCACGGTCATCGGTTCGTGTAAACAAAATAGACCATGTCACTGATAATAATCCCACTTTTTTTTCAGCGCTACCACTAGCGACGACGAGTGGCAGTAGATGCCAGAGGTTGCTCAGGCACGTTTGAGGGAGATGGTTAAAAGTGTTCCGACATGGATCTCTCGGGATGGAAAACATTGAATGACGACGACCTCTGGCCACTTTGAAAGTTTTACAAATATATCTGAAAATAAAGATTTTCCATGTTGAATAAAACTATTTTTTATTTTCAATTCAAAAAACATTATTTTGATTGCACGATAGTTGAAAGCTCATTTTGAAATATAAATAATTTGTTTTTATTTTCGAATTTGCCGGGGTTTCGATTTGACAGTTGTACAATTCATCTGAAAAGAAAACTTTTTATGCTGAAACTATTCTTTATCTTAATCCGAACAGCATACTTTTTTTTTCAATTACAAGACACTTTGTGGATGAAAGTTCATTTAGGAATAACAATAATTTGATTTTATTTTCAACGATGCCACGGTTTCGTTTTGACAGCTCTACAATTCGTTTTGAAAATTTTGAATTAACGGTTTAGAGGTTGTCGTTTTGAAAGCAAACCGCATTCTACGAAAAAGAACCAACGCAACTTTTCAATTTTGACAATGGTTTTTTTTAATTTTAATAATCATTATTCTTTGTGTGCATATCGCCTGTTCAGAATCATCATAATAATATCGTGACATAATATACGAATAGCTACATGAAGTTTAATGTAGTTATTATAGTATACATCATCCACCACAGTAACCTTGAAGATTTTTTATTTTGACAGAAAACATTTATTATTGTGAGAAATGTTGTTATATTAGTGAACAAAAATCATTTGCTCACTACTACATACACTATTTTGGTCGACTCACTGAAATGACTCACGTTAGGGTTAGTTAAGCTAATGTTACTCTAACGCAGACGTCTGGAATCAGCAAACGCCTAACACAATGTTGCAGTGTAGCGTACCCAAGTAACCACAAGCATTATATCATAACACTAATTCGACCGACTATCAGCAACAGTAATACCATATCACATTTTTTCAACAACTCCCATGATATGTAGCATTACCTATACATTAAACATGTTATGATGCATTACTATATTTCTACAAACAGCTTAACGTTAAATGATCCATTAATGGATTGTCTCAATAAATGCTTCATTGCTAGCTAAAAAGTAGCATTGGTGCAATATCATCTGGATGACGTTTTCCAATTTCACTTTGGAAATGAGAAACATATGCTCGAGCTGAGCTGCCTGTCAGATTCAGAATCGTCATCTTCATTCTCCTTAACCAGAAAGTTTGATTCTTCAAATTTCAGCAAAAAGTATGGATGCATTATCGGGAGCCGCGGGTTTTTCTGGTTGTTTATATTCAGAGGACGGAGCTGTTTTTTTAAACGAGGAATCTTTATTCTCATATCATTTTCATTAATGATCCAGTTTTAACCTGCACCGGGCATCAAAATTGTGTCAGCTTGTTGTGTGATGAACGGCGGTGGGTATGATTTCATTTGTAGCTCGTATCGGGTTGAGGTTTGCACTGATTAAAGGTTAGGGTATCGCAGTCTCAATGGCGGGTTTAGCAAGAAAAATCTAGAAATAGCTGCATGAATGTTTTTATAGAACGACAAAGAGGGTATGTCTAGGGTGTGCTTCCTTAATATTATGCAGTTGTCTTAGATAATTCCATTGCTCTTATGGCTAAGAGCGTTAACACAACCGGCATTCATCGATCAGTCGTGAGAAGCCTTGGTTCGAATCCCGATGTAGGAAACACAATTTGAGCTTATTGAAAATACATCCCATCATTGTTACGCGCGCAGCCTGCCATAAAATAAAATAAAATAATATCCCCACAATAAAACGTAACAGAAAAAATGAATTCATCTAGAAGAAAATTAAATACATTTTCGATGTTTCTTTTTCCAAAATACCCCAAGCTCTATATATGCTTTTTAAAATGCAATAAAATATTTCAGTAGAAGCAGTAATTCAACTGCTGGAAAAGTAACTATGCCCTAAATATACTTATTTTCGGGCTTCAATAAAGCATGTGCGCTAGCTTTAATTTGACAGGAGTGAGGCCCTTTTCGACTTTAGTTCTACTTTAAGGACGCAATTAAGATTAGATTGCTTTATACCAAAAACTTATATCGTAATATAATGCATAATTGATGTATCTATATAGAGCTTCATGGTTACTTGGGTAATTTTAGTCGAGAGTTACCCTAACGTGAGAATACTTCTTAGGCTAATGAGTTAACATGTTACTCGATGTTTAGAGTCATGTTACGCTCACTCTCCTTGCTGGGTTAACGTACCCCAGTACGCAAGAAGTTCGTCCTGAGGCATTCGTTAGGCACTGGTGAGTGACTGAAAATAAAAAAAAAATAAAAAGGAAAAAAAAACAAACGTTTGATCGAAGCGTTCAAACTTGTTGTTGTGTTTTTCATCGAGCTGTTTTTAGGTAAGTTGAATGGTATTAAAGGCATGATAAGTTGTTGCTTATAAGAAGTAGCATGAGAGTTTCCTTAGCGGTTCATTGTGTAGTATGCACTCATCGGCAAGCTGTACAAGTAAATGGAAATTGTAAACAAATAAATGTTCTCCGTACAATTGCTTGAATTCATGGCTGAAAGCTTCAAGTAAATTCTTGGCAATGCTATTTTCAACTTGGTTTTTTACTGGGTGACATAATATACGAATAGCTACATGAAGTTTAATGTAGTTATTATAGTATACATTATCCAGCACAGTAACATTGAAGATGTTTTATTTTGACAGAAAACATTTATTATTGTGAGAAATGTTGTTATATTAGTGAACAAAAATCATTTGCTCACTACTACATACACTATTTTGGCCAACTCACTGAAATGACTCACGTTAGGGTTAGTTAAGCTAATGTTACTCTAACGCAGACGTCTGGAATCAGCAAACGGCTAACACAATGTTGCAGTATAGCGTAATTTTAGTCGAGAGTTACCCTAACGTGAGTATACTTCTTAGGCTAATGAGTTAACATGTTACTCGATGTTTAGAGTCATGTTACGCTCACTCTCCTTGCTGGGACAGAACGAGAGTAAAATCGATTGTCGCTAGTCGATAAATTCGGTTTTCAACTGAAACCAAAATAGTTCACCCATAATTGCACAAAAGTGCACATACTCATTTATGGGTAAAGTTGATTTTATCCATATTTGAGTAAATTTATATGGGAAAAAATACTCAAATAAGGGTAAGTAGTAACGTACCCATAAATGGGTATGTGCAATTTTCGCGATCATGGGTATTCTTCACCCATATTTGGGTAAACTGATCTTAGCGTGCGATCTGGTAGAGAGGAATATAGACACTCAAGTAATAGACCGGACAACGTGCCGCCATGTTGTATCCAAAACGAACATTTTCTCGCATTTCCCATACGATTTGACAGTTGTTTTGGATACATCAACTGTGCCAGACTCACGTTGTCCGGTCTATTACTAGAGTGTCTATAGAGAGGAAGCGATTTAACGTTTGGCTTAAAGGCTGGTTTACAGTTCGGGAAAAGCGTCACGGGATTTGGGCACCTGTGTGTTTTAAATGGAGCCCGGGATTTGAATTCCCGTGACGGGAATTAAGTCTACACAAAAATTATAGTTTTCCTGAAGTGTAAACCCATTCGCGATATTTACTCCGGGAAATAAAATTCATCTCTACACACTTCTTCTTTGGCGGGAACAAATCATTCCGATTTGTTTCCGGGCGGATTTTGTGAGTTTGAACTTGAACAGGGGAAAAATGTTAAAATGTCTGAAAGAGAGCCGAGTTCGGAAAGGTTTTTTTTTTTTCGATTTTGATTTGCTCGAAGGCTTTGATAGGTTTGTCAGTTAGGGTAAAATTGATGAACAGCTACCATAGGATGAAATATTGGACGAAGAAAATATAGAGTTCGTTAAAAAAAAACGCGTAGCAAAAACGACAAAACGGAACAAGGAGATTGACATTAAAGTTGCTCTTGCCAAGAAATTTTAAAACATCCTTGCTTGTTATTTGGTACAACAAAACAGTTAAGATGCTATTAGCTAACAAATAAGTTGTATAATTATTTATATCACAGAGAACAGACATCCAAACTAGAATATATTTCTCAAAAAAACTTGTGTAAGGATTCAAATTAAAACACGTTAAAACACTATTGCCATCTCTCGGGCTGTGGCCACTTGCGATTTTTAATCGAATATGGGTAAGATTCGTTGACCGTGCGGTGAACGAACTGAACTGCCAAAAAAATTTAGTTGATGAATAAGATTTCAAGCTGGTCAATGGGTGGCGATGCCAGCGCCGCCACGCTATTGCCAGTTCATTACGATTATGAAATGGCCGTTAAATTTCTTACACAGTTTTTGAATTTGACTTGGATGTCTGTTCTCTGTGTTTATATCGTCCCTGAATAAATTCATCAGTGTCCAGGAGTGCCGGAAGTACTGGGATGCTATGAGGGAATTGACAACATCGTTAAAATACCCAAGTAACTACAAGCATTATATTATCGCAATTATTAAACCAAAAATAAACATCGGTAATGTGGGATCGCATCAATTCAACAGTTGTCAAGTAATGAAGTGTTAGATTAGCTTAAGATGCATTACCTTAAGATCTTTACCTTAAGATGCATTACCTTAAGCATTAGCTTAAGATTGCATTAGCTTAAGTGATGCATTACCAATGCAATAATGCTACTTTAGCTATGTCTTATGGCATTACAAAAGATATAGCATTAGTTCGATCTTAGTGGAGCCCTTTTCAGATTTAATCCAACTTCAATGATGCACTAGACGCAATGCAAATGCCCTATATATGCATGCTATACCCTATGCCCTATATATGCATGCTATATGCACGACGCTGTACGTAGTTACTTTGATAAACTTATATAAAATAATTCGTAAATTTCTATCATTTATTTTGATAAAGCAAAACTCCAAAAGATTTTTGAGAAATCCGGTGCGGTCTACAAAATTGATCTTTTTTCAATGCTTCCTGCAGGAAAAAACTTACAGGAACGTAAACAATACGCAAAATCTGAGACGCAAAGTTTGCTTGCCACTTAGTGTGGAGAAATGTGGAGAAACGTCACCTGGAAAATTTCCCGTGCCAAATCCCGAGCGAAATCCCGTGTCCAAATCCCGTGATGCATTTCCCGAACTGTAAACCAGCCCTAAGGGGGGAAATTTTCCAGATGACGTTTCTCCCCATTTCTCCACACTAAGTGGCAAGCAAACTTTGCGTCTCAGATTTTGCGTATTGTTTACGTTCCTGTAAGTTTTTTCCTGCAGGAAGCATTGAAAAAAGATCAATTTTGTAGACCGCACCGGATTTCTCAAAAATCTTTTGGAGTTTTGCTTTATCAAAATAAATGATAGAAATTTACGAATTATTTTATATAAGTTTATCAAAGTAACTACGTACAGCGTCGTGCATATAGCATGCATATATAGGGCATAGGGTATAGCATGCATATATAGGGCATTTGCATTGCGTCTAGTGCATCATTGAAGTTGGATTAAATCTGAAAAGGGCTCCACTAAGATCGAACTAATGCTATATCTTTTGTAATGCCATAAGACATAGCTAAAGTAGCATTATTGCATTGGTAATGCATCACTTAAGCTAATGCAATCTTAAGCTAATGCTTAAGGTAATGCATCTTAAGGTAAAGATCTTAAGGTAATGCATCTTAAGCTAATCTAACACTTCATTACTTGACAACTGTTGAATTGATGCGATCCCACATTACCGATGTTTATTTTTGGTTTAATAATTGCGATAATATAATGCTTGTAGTTACTTGGGTATTTTAACGATGTTGTCAATTCCCTCATAGCATCCCAGTACTTCCGGCACTCCTGGACACTGATGAATTTATTCAGGGACGATATAAATAATTATACAACTTATTTGTTAGCTAAAAGCATCTTAACTGTTTTGTTGTACCAAATAACAAGCAAGGATGTTTTAAAATTTCTTGGCAAGAGCAACTTTAATGTCAATCTCCTTGTTCCGTTTTGTCGTTTTTGCTACGCGTTTTTTTTAACGAACTCTATATTTTCTTCGTCCAATATTTCATCCTATGGTAGCTGTTCATCAATTTTACCCTAACTGACAAACCTATCAAAGCCTTCGAGCAAATCAAAATCGAAAAAAAAAAACTTTCCGAACTCGGCTCTCTTTCAGACATTTTAACATTTTTCCCCTGTTCAAGTTCAAACTCACAAAATCCGCCCGGAAACAAATCGGAATGATTTGTTCCCGCCAAAGAAGAAGTGTGTAGAGATGAATTTTATTTCCCGGAGTAAATATCGCGAATGGGTTTACACTTCAGGAAAACTATAATTTTTGTGTAGACTTAATTCCCGTCACGGGAATTCAAATCCCGGGCTCCATTTAAAACACACAGGCGCCCAAATCCCGTGACGCTTTTCCCGAACTGTAAACCAGCCTTAAGGTCGTTTGATATATTATGGTTGCAGTTGAAAATCGAATTTATCGACTAGCGACAATCGATTTTACTCTCGTTATGTACGTTATACACACAAAGAACAATCATTAATAAAATTAAAAAAACCATTGGCTAAATTGAAAAGTTGCATTGGTCCTTTTTCGTAGAAAGCGGTTTGCTTTCAAAATAAAAACCTTCAAACCGTCAATTCAAAATTTTACTTCTCTGTTCATTTAAAAGTTGAAATTTTCAAATCAAATTGAAGAACTGTCAAACCGAAAACGTGCCATCATTGCAAATGAAAGTTAATTCATATTATTCCAAAAATGAGTTTTTATCCATAAAGTGTCGTGCAGTTAGAATTAAAATATGCTTTTTCGATTGAAATTAATAATAGTTTCAACATAACTAGTATTTTTTAGATTTATTATAAAAC
Source organism: Aedes japonicus (assembly GCA_034211315.2). Classification (NCBI taxonomy): domain Eukaryota; kingdom Metazoa; phylum Arthropoda; class Insecta; order Diptera; family Culicidae; genus Aedes; species Aedes japonicus. The sequence goes on from JASCZW010005718.1 coordinate 81,514, forward strand.
TTTTAAATTGAGACCGTGGCATCGCTGAAAATGAGAGCAAATTATTTATAAATGAAGCAAAATAAAATTTCAAACTGAAAGTGTCGTGCAATCAAAACAAAACTATTCTGTTTGAAATGAAATAAAATATCGTTTTAACATAACAAGCTTTTATTATCAAATTAATCTTTATGACTTCCAAAGAGCAAACAATTGGTGGCAATTTTTGGAACTCTTTGATCCGTTGAAAATGGTAGTAACCCATTATCTAAATTACCCAAGAGATATTTTTACTGGTAGCGAACGTTCGTATTATCATAAACTTCAATTGATCTGAATCTTCCCGTTAAGACAGGCAACCATCAAACTGCTTCGAATCAATGCATCCGCAAGCTTTGAGAATTCTAAAAAGAATAATAATGGGTAAACATTTTTTGTTAAAGTTTAAATTGGTTTTGTTACCTGCGTTAGAAATAAATAAAATAGAGTTTGCATTATTTTTATTTGCTTACCACGATAGCAGCAGATCCATTTTCATACAAATATGAATTAACATTGAACGGTTACTTCTGTTGTTCCTATTTCAAGCTTACTGCAATGAATAAATGCAAAAATAAGAAGATCGCGGTTGTTTGTTGCTTTCGTTCTGAAATTTGTGCTTCTAAAGTCACGCGGTAGTAATGTATAGCAAAGAATTCTAAAGCGTTTCTCGTTTTTTGTTCAAATCATTTATGGGACTATGACAAGCGTTTATCCTTCTTCATATACCCAACAAACATCGGTGTTGAATAAGAGCTTGTTCAAACAAATTTGGAGAAGCTATTCAGCTATTCTAGAAGAAACAGCTGAATAGCTTCTCCAAATTTGCTTGAACAAACTCTCATTCAACACCGATATTTGTTGGGTATATAGGAAGTTGTGAAAAAAATAGCCGAGTTGAGACTTGGTTTTTAATCTGGGCGATGGAAATTCAGAATGCGACTGTGAGGAATTACTGAACTTCACGGAATTACTTACTTCAAAAACAGGTAAACAATTCATAGCCGAAAACACGATTTTTTACAAAAAGCGAACACTTTTTGCCAAACGCGAACGGAAGCGGACGGAAGCATCGAACGCGGACGCGTACGCGGACAACAATAGTGGAAAATTCCTAACGATGGCGACGAGGATTACGACTTGCTTTGTGTTGGAGGATTTGACAGTTCTACAATTTTCATGGTGAAAGAAAACACTTTTAAATTTACACACAGAACCGAAAAAACACACTTTCAAATCAAACGCAAAACTTTCATGTTCAGATAATTTTACTTTTGATTTAATGAAAAACAACAAGTTTTCAGAAGTAAAGTGCAAAACTTTTAATAAAACTAGAAGTTTTATTTGTGTGTACCTAATGTCGGAAGTAGTGCGCTGTACAGTGCATCTGATGCGCCATACAGCACAATACTTCCGACATTACACGCAAAAAAAAGTCACAGTACACGCAAAGAAATCACTTTGCTTTGAATCAACAAAATATTTTGTTGGTATTCAAACCAATGTTTCTATTTGCTTCAATTCATGAAGAAGTTCTAAATCAATTCAAAATTTCATTCAAATTAAACCGACAAAATTAATTAAAATAATCACCGCTGTGTGATTCAGAACAATCAAATTTATTTTTCAACTCAAATGATTAATTAATTGCTTGAACAAAGTATTTGGTCACCCTAAAAATCACTCTGCTTTGAATCAACAACATATTTTGTTGGTATTCAATGCAAGCTTTCTGTTTGTTTCAATTCATAAAAACGATCTAGATCAATTCAAAATTCCATTCAAATCAATCCAATATTTTATTTAAAGTAATCACTGCTGTGTGATATTAATTTAAATAATATTTGATTTATAACAACCACATTTATCGTTTAATGCAATTGTTTAATTTATTGTTTAAACAAAATATTTTTTAACGCTAAAGAATCACTCTGTTTTGAATCAACAAAATGATTTGTTACTTTTCAATCCAAGGTTTCTATTTGTTTCAATTCATTAAAAAGTTCTAAATCAATTCAAAAATCAAACCAATAAAGTTATCACCGCTGTGTGATATATGTTTAAATAATATTTGATTTATATTTAACAATCACATTTATTTTTTTACCCAAACGATTAATTTATTGTTTTTATAAATTATTTTTACATATTGTCAGCCTGCCGAGCATTCATATTATTATTGTACAAAAGTTTCACAATGCTGACAAGTAGCTGCATCTGCCTTTGCCTCCGGTAGTTTTTCTAATGTAAGTTTAAACATAATATATTTTAATTTGTTGATAGATATCAAGATTCTCAACAAGTTATTGTCGTTGCAGATAACTGCAGTTGATCCAATAATCAGAAATTCACAAATCCGACGTTACGTTTAAGGAGCAGATTATGAGAAAAATCGGACTGCGGTCTGCCGCGAGCATAGTCCTTATATCATGGCCGTAGAGAACTACATGTCTTGTCTTGTTAAACTTCGTGCCGTGGCGATTTTTACTTGACCGGAGCGACTTCGAGAGTCCATAGTGGGCACGATTTCCTGCCAAAATGTGAGAATACAAAAATAATTTGAACAAATAAACACGAATTTTAGTTCAATAAATTGTAAAGCAGTATTTCAATTTAATGGTTTTGTTATATTAATTCATCAATGTTTATTAATTCAACAAATGCGCTTATATGGATCAAGAAAATATATTGTTTCAAACAACAAAACCCTCAGTTTAATTCTATAAAGCATGAAGTTTTATTTGAATTAAATGGTTTTGTTGTATTAGTTCACCAATGTTTATTATTTCAACAAATGGTTTTAGTTGGTTTAACAAAATATTTTGTTTTGAGCAATAAAACACGCTGTTCAATTCTATAAAGCATGAAGTTTTATTTCAACTGAAAGGTTTTGTTGAATCAGTTCGTCAGTTTTATTGGTCCATATTTAAACCAAAATTTTAGTTGAATTGATTCCTAGTTTGAATTGGTATAACTACGTATTTTTTTGCGTGTAGAAACTACCATTTCGAGGGTTAAATTAAGCGCAATCACCAACAATTTTCAGCTGACTACAAATGCGTTTGATTTTAAAATGCCTGCGATTAGATCAATCATGGTGCGGTTGATATCAATATGAGGTTTGTCAAATATACCACAAACGTTGAAGATTTTACCGTAAACGTAGTAAATTTGACTGAAATTTTATGGTAGTTTTAAAGATATGCGTAGTCGGGTAAAATGGTAGTTTTTACAACAAGATTTCTTTCTGTGTAGGTATAACGTACAGAACGAGAGTTGGTTGGTTTTCAACTGAAACCATAATAGTGTGCCTGTATTAGTAGAGTGACGACACTGTCAAAATTGGAACCGAAATTTTCTGTCAGTGTCATTCCAATCGAGTAGGCGACCTGTCAAACGCGTGTGAAGAAAAAATAATGAAAACAAGTATTTTGCTGTTGTTAATATCAAAGCTGTTTTTCGTTTCAGACATTCTGCTTTTAACTCAATTACAGTAAGTATTTATTATATAATTGTTGATAATATCATGTTTTTTCATGAAAAAAATAGCATTCGCAGGAGGATTTTCTGCATATCAACCGAACCTGAACCGGACCAGCGATAAATTCCATCGACATTATCATCAAGATTTGGCTGAACCTAGGGATGGAGGGTTTTTCCGATGGAGTTAGTGGTGATGTTTACCAGGCAGAACATTTTCCCAGGTCAACAGTTCCAAATCAGCGATGGATCAGCGAACGATTCCGAGTTTCCGGTGGAGTTTGTAATGAAAGTGGTCTGTGTTAATGTTGTGCCAATGTGTCTATTGCGGAAGTTTTTGGATTGCATCATCCGTGATGGGTCCCGGAGTATTGAATTGGATGCAGACATGGATGATGAATTTGATGTAAATATTCTGAGTGAAATGTATCGCTTTGCAGCTGCCACTTCAACCAATGTTTCCAGTTAGGGTAAGTGAATCAATTAGAGCAACATGTTCTTTTATGTGAGCTTGTAAGAGAAACAGAAACATGCGTTACTGTTAAGTGAGTTTCGTGTGTATTATGATATTGATTTTAATTTTTGTAAAGCAATTTTTACTTGGAGTTTATCACAACAAATAACCACCTGGATTTATCTCGTTACACTGCCATAGTTCTACTGTCTATTTTATTTTGTGAACCTTTTTGGGTTGATGTATCTTCAAACGAAAAAGCAGAAATCTAACTAGGTGAATTGAAGACTGAACGCGATGCAATAAAATATCAACAACGTTCTGAGCTTTGCAAAAAGTCACTTGAAACTTAAAACATTTTCAGTGTTGTCAACTCAAAGCATCAGGGATGCCAAATTTGTTATTTTCACAGGGATGATATGGCATCACTCTACTAATACAGGCATACTAGTTTGATACGAGTTTGACAGCTAATCGATAAGATCTAAGTCAAATGTCAAATAGCTTGCTCCCCAACAGAAACCGAGCTCAACCGAGACGGCCATTAGAACTCGTATTATGTTAATATGGGTAAACTATACTCACAAAAGTAGGTAAACGTTACCAACAATGTGAGTAAAGTGATTTATCCTAAATATGAGTAAATGGACTTTAACCATATTTGGATGAAAAAATAAACATAGTCCGTTCGTATATTTCCATATTATCATTCCAACTTGGGAACAAGTTTATTTTTATTCATGTTTCGAATTTGGATTTTGTCGTGCCTAAATGGTGAGTGAAGAAAATTGTTCATGTAACCACATTACTTCTTTTTTTATGACATTATCAGAACCAGCAAGCATCTTATGTTTGATTCAACAATTAATGGTCCTTCACGGAAATTGCGGAGTAGAACATGGAAAAATGAGAAAAAAAAAAGGATTTGGAAAATTGAACGGTAAGTAGGTTGTGACCTGGTTGTGACTGAGTTTTGACATTGAAACTGTATAATGAAATACATTACGGAGGAACCCCAAAATCTGAAAAAGTAATGCCGTTCTTGTTTTTTTTAACCAGAAGATGGTTAGGGAAAACATTTTGGAATTGTTATAAAATAAAATTGAATAAAAAATCAAACGATTGTTTTATTTGTTTTCAAGAAACTGAAGCTCCGACACGAATGCCAAATACATGGTAAAGTGCCGTTAATAAATAGTAATAGTAATAATAATGAGAAACGAAAGAAATATATCCATATATGAGTTTAATTTAATAATAATATTTATTATTATTTACGCACTTAGAAAATAGAACCGAACTCGGTTGAATTTCAACCGAGTTTTCATCTGCTGAACGCTTGGTTGTCTGTTCGGTTCAAATTGGAGCAACCGAATTCTCGTTAAATTTTTATTTTTTAGCAAACTGTCAAATATACCGAAAAACTCGGTTGATAAAAATAAATCCAATCATCACCCAAGTAACCACAAGCATTATATTATTGCACTTATTCAGCCCAAAATCAACATCGGCAATGCGAGATTGCATCAATTCAACAGTTGTCAAGTAATGAAGCGTTAGATTAGCATAAGAATGTAGTGATGCATTACCAATGCACTAATGCTACTTTAGCAATGGCTTATGGCATTACAAAAGATATAGCATTAGTTCGATCTTAGTGGGGCCCTTTTCAGCTTTAATCCAACTTCAATGATGCACTAGATGTAATACATATGCCCTATATATGCATGCTATTACAGCCTCGTGGTTACTTGGGCAATAACCGAACATCGGTTTACTCAAATATTACCGAACACTGTCAAACAAACCGACTTTTCTGTTGCAGTTACGGAATTCGGTTCTTGATGGCTGAGCTGGAATTTTGGGTTGAAATAGTTTCGACTGGTTTTAGTTTTGTCAGTTTAATTGTTTAATGAAGCTCCCCAAGTAACCACAAGCATTATATCATAACACTAATTCGACCGACTATCAGCAACAGTAATACCATATCACATTTTTTCAACAACTCCCATGCTATGTAGCATTACCTATACATTAAATATGTTATGATGCATTACTATATTTCTACGAACAGCTTAACGTTAAATACGCATTAAATGATCCATTAATGCATTGTCTCAATAAATGCTTCATTGCTAGCTAAAAAGTAGCATTGGTGCAATATCATCTGGATGACGTTTTCCAATTTCACTTTGGAAATGAGAAACATATGCTCGAGCTGAGCTGCCTGTCAGATTCAGAATCGTCATCATCATTCTCCTTAACCAGAAAGTTTGATTTTTCAAATTTCAGCAAAAAGTATGGATGCATTATAGGGAGCCGCGGGTTTTTCTGGTTGCTTATATTCAGAGGACGGAGATGTTTTTTCAACGAGGAACAATCTTTGTTCTCATATCATTTTCATTAATGATCCAGTTTCAACCTGCACCGGGTATCAAAATTGTGTCGGCTTGTTGTGTGATGAACGGCGGTGGGTATGATTTCATTTGTAGCTCGTATCGGGTTGATGTTTGCACTGATTAAAGGTTAAGGTATCGCAGTCTCAATGGCGGGTTTAGCAAGAAAAATCTAGAAATAGCTGCATGAATGTTTTTATAGAACGACAAAGAGGGTATGTCTAGGGTGTGCTTCCTTAATATGATGCAGTTGTCTTAGATAATTCCATTGCTCTTATGGCTAAGAGCGTTAACACAACCGGCATTCATCGATCAGTCGTGAGAAGCCTTGGTTCGAATCCCGATGTAGGAAACACATTTGAGCTTATTAAAAATATATCCCATCATTGTTACGCGCAGATGCCATAAAATAAAATAAAATAATATATCCCCACAATACGTAACAGAAAAAATGAATTCATCTACAAGAAAATTAAATATATTTTCTTTTTCCAAAATACCCCAAGCTCTATATATGCTTTTTAAAATGCAATACAACATTTCAGTAGAAGCAGTAATTCAACTGCTGAAAAAGTAACTATGCCCTAAATATACTTATTTTCTGGCTTCAATAAAGCAAAATTTTATGTCGAATTATTATTTACTGCACAGAGAAACCAAACAATCCAAAATTAAGTCATTTTCACTCATCTTGACAGCAAAGTAAAACCAGTCATAATTGAGTTATTGAAGAAGTATCCAATTCTGAGTATTTCGGAAAGACTAAAGGCCCAAACGTAATGTGGACGGAAACGGAACGGAAACGGTAAGTTTGACAGTTGTCACAAATGACGTCGATTTGTCCAATTGGAAACAACTTGGATCAAATCAGTTTTCTATCCGACAAGCAGGTTTGGTCAGATTGGGCTATTCCGCTGCCGTCGCCGTTCCACTTCCGTTATCACTACGTTTGAGCCTTAAATGCTGAGTGAAATTTACTGTTTGTGAGAAACCAATCGACAGTAAAAATAATCCAAAATTGAGTTTTCTTTTTTAAACATATTATTTGTAAATCTGCTCTAGTGAACTTTCTTTCTCTAAATTAATAATAGAAAACATATATTTAAATAAAATAAAATGTATTTGATTACATTTTCGAGTAAAATAGAACACTTTTTATTTGTTATGTACACTGGGGACATTTCAGAGGTATGGTTGGTGTTTTGCTCGTGGTAATTTGGTGTACCGAGCGAATGTGTTCTTTCAACACCTTGAACTTGCCATTGATGGTTTCTACACACTCATCAATTCAGGTATGCCTAAAATTTTAAAGCGACAAGAATAAAAATAGGCACTTGAATAAATGAAATAATTACACTTACCTGTTTTTTTTTTGCAGCTTTCCGAGTCCATATTTTTTTGCAATTGCCCCACGACATTTGAAGGCACCTTACTCGCGTTGAATTTTAAACTGAACACTACGAAAATTTAAGACTAAACACTAGAAACGGTACGAAGAAAACAAATTTCCTTCCACCATTGTTGATTGAATGGCCTTCAAAAATTTTCAGCCAAAACAAAGTTACATCAAAACACTCCGATTTGGATAGTTTCGCGAAAGACGCCCTCACATACATTGAAAACTTACTTATCTTAAAATACCTTGCTGTAGGTAAAATTAACTTTTTCAATCATACTTCAGGGTTGAGTTAAAACTACCTACCAGTGAGAACAAAATTATATCCAAAATAGTAGTCCTATCAGAATATATTTAATATACTTAATTTTCAGTACTTTTACACATGATTTTGGAGTGTTTGAGTTCTCCGTGTGTTGTTTTTGGAGATCTGTGTCAATTTTTATTGTTGTTTTTGGAGAACTGTGTCACGCATGTTTACACACACGCTCGTTCAGATCTACTCTAAATAGAGTAACTTTCACTCAGTTTCGTATCTTTATGCTAAATGTCAAAAACTGAGTAACTTGAATTAAGGAAACTGAGTAAATGCTACTCTGATTTTTAAAGCGCTGTACTTATAAAAATAGAGTAGTTAAAAGAAAGCTGTCCAAAGCAAATAACGATACGTCGAAAATTATTAGTTTGGTATCAAAATATAATTAAGCTTAATAATACTAGTAGAAGGAGAAAGAATGGAGCAGATAAAACTCCTGGTCGATGCGGAAACGGTTCGGAAGTTGAAAGGTAAGGAAACTGTTTTTTTTTATGTTCTAACAACATAAAACTAAAATATCGATACTCACAAGGATTTCGCTGTCACATCTCCTCTTGCGGAAATTTTGTTCCGGGATATGTGGGAGAACTGAAATCCCATTTTCAAAATATTCATGGGCTGAATACCAGCAATGCTGCTAATGTTCCTTTCAAGTGCTCAGAATGTGGATACTTGTATGACCACTTCAAATCTTTGAAGCGGCATATTGTAACGTGCCATCCACTAAATTTGGAAGAGAAACAAGCGGTGGCAATGGATGCGACTAAAGAGGAAACACATTGTGTTCCAGATACAGGAGAAGCTGATGTCGTACCGGATTATTCTAGTATATCAAATTCAATGTTTTTCGACACTTCCGTTTCAATTGGACAGTTGTCGGAAACAATCAACGATTTCATAACAAAAATGCGTTGTGATGTTTCCTTGCCTGAATCAAAAGTTCAAGAATTCATTGATGCTTCATCTCATCTTATCGGGAAGTTTGAACAGTTCTTCCTTGGAATGTTTAAAGCATTCTTAACAGCCAAGTCGATACCTTATAATGACAATCATGCAGTTACAATGATCAACAAATTGTCTGTACAAAGATTGTTTTCATCTCTACGTTCCACCCAAGACAACCTGGCACTTTTATCGAAAATGGCTGGATATGCTGTACCAGTTCCCAGGGAGGAATTGCTCGGAAAAAGCCGTATCACTACTACTACAAGAGCTCCGTCGGACAATCGCCGTCAAGTTCTTAAAGTGCGGAAGATCCGGAAAACTCGAATTGTTAAGCACGTCGCACACTACATCCCGTTAAAGGAAACTTTGTCTCTCATCATCCAGAATAGGGATGCAAGAGACATGATCCAAAGTGAGGTACGGCAAGAAGGGGAACTTCGTGGATTCAAAGATGGTTCTAGGTTCCTGCAACACCCGTTCCTTAAAAAACATTCAAATGCATTGAGGCTGTCTTTGCACTTGGATGACGTTGAATACCGTAATCCACTGGGATCTCGTAAGGGAATTAAAAAGATGACACTTTTCAGTTTCAAAATTGAAAATTTTGATCCTGTTGTTAATTCAAATCTATCTCGTATTTATTTGACGCTCGCAGTTTGCACTAAGGATTTGAAAAAGTTTGGCTACGACCAAGTTCTCCGCCCGCTCATGAACGATCTTATTCAACTTGAGTCAGTTTGTGGTATATCAATTAAATTGGCTAATGGCGATGATTATGTTCTACGAGCTGTGCTCGTTCATGTGATTGGAGACACGTTGGCTATACATGACATATTCAGGCTTATGGGACCTCAAGCGAAAATGTTCTGCCGCATGTGCTATATGCCACGTGATGCTCTGCATAAAGGACTTTCAGAAAACTTATTTGCATTAAGGACACCAGAAAGCATAAGAAATGATCTTGCGGCTATCAAACAGAACCTGAAACTACCATCTGAACTAGGAATCATATGTGACAGCACACTTCACGATCTGCGGTATTTTAATATATCTACGAATAATACTTTTGATCCAATGCATGATATCCTAGAGGGGGTGGCACCATTGGTTATGAAGCTTATCCTAAATGATATTGTTAATGTTAGAAAAATAATGTCTATAGACGAAGTCAACAAAACAATAATCGAATTCAACTATGGACCAGCCAAATCGCGGGATAAACCTTCCCCAAACTTTACAATCAAAAGTCTAAAACCACCCGGTTATACTATTGCTCAATCCGCGGCCCAAACATGGACACTTTTAAGGGCCTTTCCTTTCATGTTTTATACTCAACTTTCATGTAACATTAATTTTGTATGGTTGATGGGATCTTTATTAAGAATTTCGTTTATTGTATTTTCTAACAAACTCAGTCAGACAATGATTTGTGATTTGGAAAGAGAAATAAGAAAATTTCATCAGCTTTGCCGGATTTGTTTTCCATTGACAAATTTCATATTTGTGGTCCTAAACTTCATGGTAGGACTTCCTTGTATCTTCATCTTCAGATTGATTAATTATTCATTATTCGTTTCATATTAATTGTATAGGTACCCATCAACAGTAGAGCAAGAGCAATTAGCCAGATGCATAGTGGAGTTATTCCCTCAGCTAAAATGTGATTCAGAAAGGCCTCACAGTGCTCCAGATGAGGTTAGTGGGCTAATATATGTTATTTGATAAAAATGCTACATTATATGCTTGTATTTATTGCAGTGGCTTTTCTTCTGGCGAAACAGTGGAATGGACAAAGGCAACCACAGCGGACTGGTTTACTACCGCATTCGAAATGTGATCAAAATGCTTCCTCCGGGAATGCATAAGTATACCAGATCAACAAAACCGAAGGAAGAATCGATTCCAACTGAACTGATAAACAGGGCGGAATTGCTTCGAACTCTAGACGCCACGAACACGGCAAAAAAAAGCATTGCGGAAGAAATGGCTGCATGCTTCCCCTTGTTGAAAATAATGCTGCAGGAGAAAAAAAAGTACCACGGAAATCGTTCAAATGTTCCCGCATCTGAAGGCCTACAGCGGATATTTGGTAAGTAACATACCGTTCTGGTTCAATTCTCATAATTAAAATCCTTTAGCGATGAAACCCTCACATTGGCGCATGATTTATATAAATCGTAGGCTATTTTAAATTTCGTAGTTCTATTGTAGGATCATAAGTTTTATTGTAGAATTATAGCATTATAACAGAATTATGAATATGTACCTAATAAGACATTTTTAAACAGATCCACAGATGGTACATTCAACTATATCCATCAGCAGAACTGGCTCCAGATTATAAAGGAGTCCTATCAAAAGGTCTGCTCTATTCACCGAACAAGTTCGGTCAAGTCGAAGATGGTAAATATATCATAGACCATGCAGCATTTGATGTTATAATTATAACAAAAAATTCCAGAATACTTCAGAGGCTTATTGAGAATTTACGCCAAATTACCCGTCCGTGGTCAACGCAGAAAAGTGGATGGAAAATTCGCAATTAATGAAGAGCAGCTGGCCTCTCCGTTTATACGTTGGGTAGAGGTAAATGTCAAAATATTCGAAAAACTGAGAACACTGAGAAAAACTATTTTTTTACCTTTCCAGCCACAATCTGGTGACACAGATACGGTGAAGAACTACCTGAACGCATATGATCATGATTTGGAACAACCACACAAAGTGTGCGTATCAAAAGTTTTCAAGATGGGACGACTGTATGTTGTCATCAACAAAAATTTTTATATCGAAGTGCCGAATTCAATTCATGCTATGGATATTTTTTTTAAAGTCATTAAAGTTTTCGGCATTGTTGTTCCAACGCATCTCTGCATGGTGATGGATTTCGTTTATTGTGTTTTACACAAAACGATGAACCACAGTTCTAGAGCTGCGGTGAACAAACTGGTTGCATCGTTTAACGAAGCCGCCCGTGCAGAGGACTTGGAAAATTATACTATTTGAAACGTTTTAATTTGTTTTTTTCATGTCAACCACACGTGACATATTATTAGTAGAGACAATAAATGGAGGTTTTTTATTTGAATCAATATTTTTTTTAAATTAGAGAACTTAAAACACCCCGTCGAGGCGCATCGGGTATTAATTGAGATGAGTAGCTTATAAACAGATTATTTAATCTGCTTAAATAAGATACTGAGTAAGGTTTACTCTTATTTTGACAAGTGACCTAGTTAATCACAAATGAGTAACCCTAATGCTACTCTAATTAGAGTAGTTCCACTTTTAACAAAACTGAGTAGTTTTCTACTCAGTTTTGGGAAAATACAAACAAGCGTGACTGAGTTATGTTTACTCTAATTTTGACAGGTGACCTACTTAATCAAAAATGAGTAACCCTTTAATTACTCTAATTAGGGTAGTTCCACTTTTAACGAAACTGAGTCGTTTTCTACTCAGTTTAGAGTAAATCTGAACGAGCGTGCAAAAGAGGCTGTGCATCATCTCACGAACACAACGACTGCATTTTGCATTACACTACACTAAACACCTTACACGCTAAGATCAGTTTACCCAAATATGGGTAAAGAATACCCATAATCGCGAAAAGTGCACATACCCATTTATGGGTACGTTACTACTTACCCATATTTGAGTATTTTTCCCACACAAATTTACTCAAATATGGGTAAAGTCTACTTTACCCAGAAATGAGTATGTGCACTTTTTTGCGATTATGGGTAAACTGAGCTTAGCGTGTAACCCATTTTCGTTATATGTATATTTACCTCATTGACCTGTGTTTACATTATTTTCGGTTTACTAATACAAATGCAGTTGGTGATCTGCTTCTCCTGTACCCTGTATTCATTGATGCTTTCCTTTAGTCTATTTTCGAAAGTAAATGTTGTTGAGTGTTGCTAGCGGTGCTAAGTGCGGAATTTTGTTTCAATTCAGGGTAAGTATTTTGCAACAAAATTTACCTATTAGTCGAAAGCATCTAAAGACAATGAAATACATATTATCTCCTTAGTTTAGTAGCAAAGTTTTGGATGAAACTATATGAATCGTGCCTCATAAGTCCCATCGTTATTGTGTCCAAAAACTTGTAGCAATTTGCGTATGATATGTATGTAGCGATTATAGAAGTTCAGTTGAAAACTTGCTTTTGTGTTAGTTGTGTACAATTGTTCGTAGATCATTAAAATCATAATTCATAAAACTTGGTTTACGATTATGCTGTGAATCAAAATGGTGACAACCGGTTAAACGGTGGACGCTAAATTTTAATGTGTGCCAAGGATGCCAGAAACTTAAAAAGCTTACACGCTAAGACAAGAATACGAAAAATTCGGTAAAAAATACCGAAAACCGCACAAAAGTGTACATACTGAAATTACCGGTTAACATGGATTACCGAATTTCGGTATTGGTGGAAAGAAGGGAAAAACGTTAATTACTTATTTTTAAACGATCCTCTTTACCGAAATTGCTTGCAGCTAAATGAGAGCATTTTAAACCAAATTTAGGTGAAATATAACGATTTAACTTGTAAAACGAAAAAAATAAGTAATATCAAACGTTATCTCTAGGTAAATTATACCGATACTTTAGATTTTGTTATAAAAACCTTATTTTCGGAAATCTTGTTTTAGCGTGCACGGTAGATAAACACCACGCTTCATTGAACTCAGTGACTGAGTAGAATTGTATTTCTATTTCTCACGTGGAAATGATACCCAATTTTCCTAAAAGGATCTACCCAAAAATTCCACTTTTTGCGAAAATTGAATAACTTTTCCGTGAGAAAAAAAGGAACAGTAACACGACTTAATGAGCATATTTTGAGCGTGAACATAGTAATGGTACACACGCTAAGATAAAAATACGGAACAGTCGTTAAAAAATACCGAAAACCTCACAAAAGTGCACGTACTGAAATTATCTTTAAACATGGATTACCAAAATTTCGGTATCGTTGGAAAGCAGGAAAAGACGTTTAAAATTACTCACGGTTCTTTTTACCGAAATTGCTTGCAACCCAATGAGAGCATTTTAAACCAAATTTAAGTAAAATATAACGATACAATTTGCGAATCCACTTTACTAAAAAAATAGATAAAATGAAACGTTTTCTTGTGGTAAATTTACCGATACCTAAGGTTTTGCTATCCAAACCTAATTTTTGGTAAAAGGAAACCCTTATTTTAGGTAATCTTATCTTAGCGTTCACGTTAATAGCTTGCCCATAAAGGATACACAGAAAAAAATCTAAAAGTTCACACTAAATCGATATGCCCACACTGATAAAAAAGAAAATATAATATCTATGTGTCCCTAATATGATTTTTTGCAGTTATATCTATTTGTAACCACACATACTTCCTTTGTGTACAAATAATTTCTATGTGTGGCCACACATACTTTACATTTGCCACATAAACTTCATGTGTGTATCTCGGAGGGTTCTGTTTATGTGTGAACAAATGAATATTATGTTGAATTTTACATGGATTTTTGCCAATAAATATATGTGGATTTTTACCCGTGCCGAGGACTGAAGAAAGTATTTCTTGAGTTCTTGATTTTTCGTGTGGCGCTACACACAAAGAATAATGATTAATAAAATTTAAAAAACCATTGCCAAAATTGAAAAGTTGCGTTGCTTCTTTTTCGTAGAAAGCTGGTTGCTTTCAAAATAAAAACCTTGAAACCGTCAGTTCAAAATTTCTCTGCTCTGTACATTTAAAAGTTGGAACTTTCAAAATAAATTGTAGAACTGTCAAATCGAAAGTGTGGCATTGTTGAAAATAAAAGTGAATTATTTTATTCTAAAATAAACTTTTATTAAGAAAGTGTCGATCAATAAAAATAAAAATTTTCTATTTGCATTGAAATAAAAGATTTTTTTTCATTAAAAGGTTTTATTTTCAGATAAATAGAAGAACTGTTAATGATGAAAAGAAATTATTTTGATAATAGAATGAACTTTCACCCAATGTTTTACATCGAAAGATCCATATCGGAACTGAGGAACCTCTGGCATCTGTTGCCGTTCATCGTCGCCTTTGGACAAAAATGGAGATTAATTTATTCAATAAAAACTCTAATATTCATGTATAGTTACGTACGCTTCCTCCGGACATAGATTCCCGGATAAAAATAACCATACAATTACAGTACAATAATATAAAGTAACATTAAAATCTATTTCCGACCATAAATCTTATTGTTCATGAATCAGATAAATGTAAAATCTATATTCCCAAGTAGCACACCACGATCAAAATTAGTTGCAGCAACTTGATTATGCCTAACAAAGGCACATTTATGTTTTCTCAACTTAATGGCAACATATGTGCTAATAGGGTTGTCATTACAATAGATCTACAATTCATTCCATATGCTAGGATTTTCAACAATTGTGAAACAATATAATTAATAGTAAGTGACTCAAATTTGTTCGGAAAATAGTGATTTTCTCTACAGTTAAGATACATAAGGAGTGTATCGAAAAGTAGTTATAAACTTCCAAATAATAAAATAGGCATGAAAACATGGTTAAAATTAACATACTATTTCAGTTTATTATAGCTTAACATGTTTACAAAAGATCCAAACGGAAAAACTAGTCATCATGTTCATTTCTGTAGAATGCCCGTACCTTTGATTTGACACCTGCCATCAAATTCTGCACAGTGACCTTTGTGCACTTCCTGGATGCCGCTGCCCAATTTTTCTTAAAATCGGTCATGTTTTGGGACACTGTACCATCCTTCTTGGCTAGATCGCGAGTAGAGGCAGATTTGTTCCGTTGAATATAATCCACAACTTTTTGGTCCAAATCGGGGTTGCTGGAGCCGGGTTTCCGGCCACTTCTTGGTAAATCCTTGAGGGAGCACTCCTTACCAAACTTTTCGATGATGCGTTTTACACTTGCCGGGTGAACATTTACTCTTTTCGCAATCTGGTTGTAAGTAACACCCTTTTCGGTGCACCAAGTGTGCAGAATTTTCTTTTTAGTCTCAAATTCAATTCGCGACATTTTGAATACAACTTTATCAACGGAAATGAATGAATCGAATAATCATTTTTGACATGTAAACAAAGCAAATGGCGCTTACACGCTAAAAATATATACAGTAGTTTATGCGTAATAACGCATCGAATGTTTATAACTACTTTTCGATACACTCCTTAACAACCCCCCTTTTCTATTGTCGATGTCTCAATTTACATTAGACTCTATTGTGGAAACAATAACTTCTATTGTCATTTTATTGTTGTGAACAATGCTATTAATTGTACATACTATAGATTCTACTGTATGGTTACAATATATTCAATTTTAAATCTAGGAGATTTTTTTATTCGGGTTGTTACTTTTGTTTTTCGTCGATTGAAGTTTTACTCACGGAGTTTTACTTCCACAAAACGCAATTTTTACAAAACGCGTACCGAAGCAGTCCTAAACAAGGAACCACGGACAACAATAGCGAAAAAATCCAAAGAACGACGACGACAACGACGTGGGCAATGACTTGCTTTGTGTTGGTGGATTTGACAGTTCTAGACAAAATAGTCAAAAGGTCGAAATTTACATTTGTAAACAATGACTTCTAGCGTATTTTTCTGGGATCTGCTTGCTTTCACAAACAGATACAGGGAGTTATTACCTTCCCGCCGGTTGTGGATGTAGATGTTAGCAACCTGGTATTTACAGGAAATTTACGTTTCAAGACATTGTTTACAATTGTTACTTCCGACCTTTTGATGATTTTGTCTAGAGTTGTGAACCGAAAAAATATACTTTCAAATCCAATACAAAACTTATGTAGTAGATAATTTTACTTTCAATCTAATGAAAAATAAACACTTTAGAAGAAAAGCCGTTTTTAATATTTTAAGCTCGGTTCACAATGGATTGGTAAGGTACAATATTTATTCTATCAAACTATTAGTATCAGTACTTTAGATAAAACCCTCAAATACCTGGATGATAAATAATGAAAAAATACTGTCGTTGCGATAACCACTGCACTAAGGGCCAATTTCTTCACCTCCGCTTAACTCCTAAGCAGTGCTTACCCATACGCTTAAACATGGTTTAAGCTCTAAGCGTAGGGGAGGAATGTTTTCCTTAGTACAACACGGATGGTTTGTCTCTCGAATCAAATTAACCACAACACACGACAACTTCCACCCCGAATATTCTGTTTCAAGAAAACCGAGCTGTCAAAAAAGCACCACACGCAGCACCAAGTTTTCGGCTTCACAATTTTTGTTCGCGAATGACAGCCGCTTCAGTCCTGTGTATTTGCCTGGTTAGCTCAAAACTTCGTTTAAACGACTATTACAATCCCTTAATATAACTGCAATTAAGTGCAAGGGTTGGAGTATAGTCTTGAAATATAGGGTAGGGAATGGCTCAATCAAGGGTGACTGTTTTAATCAGTTGTTAGGAAATCGATCTAAAACTTCTACATTTTCCAAATTATTTCACTTTTAACCCTTTATAAGGCCGTGACAACCAAGCAAGGAATTAAAACATACTATTATGGAACACAATGCTTACGGTGATTAGTGAATACGTATGTTTTTCTTTTAAAAAAATATGCAAAATTGTAGGTGGCAATATAGTTGCCACTGCCCGTTAAGTCGAAAAACGTTTGTGGCAATATAGTTACTACACATTCCGCATCGAACGCTGAAGTGCTTCGGTCGAGTTTTTTTCTCCGCACTCCGCACTACGTTTTTTTTCTTTCTTAATTGGAAAGAATAGTGCACTTTTTCAACCGCCGATATCCAGCCAAGCGTTCCTTAAGGGAAGCAGACATTCCCGGCCGACTCCGACGGATGTTCTGTCCAGCTACCAGCCGGTACCATCGAGTAAACCCCGAAGGAAAAAGGGTAACAACAGCAGCATCATCGCAGCAGCGACGGTCATCGCCTCATCCACAGCCGGTCAGCAACCGGTGCTTTGTCTACTGTACGGAGGTACAGAGCCTACACAGCAGCAGCGAAAGGCAAGTAGCACATTTTTTGTTATTGTTTCCTCTCGTCTGTTTGTGGATTGCGTATTTTTTTCCTATATCGTGGAAGCATAGGGTTGTTCAAAAAAAAAAAAAAATTACCAGCCGTCTTCTGCCTCTCCTTGGGTTGTCTACTTTTGGCAGAAAGTGAAAGCCCTAGACTTTTTGGGCATTAAAAGAAATTTGAGGCGTCGTTATCCGGGGACCGAACTTCATCAGGTCAACCGAAACAAACAGCGTGTTACTGCACCTACGTATAAAATTGCAAATTATATTGCTAGTGACGTAGGTTACAATGCCGAGTACTACGTCTACATCCCATCTCGAGATGTGGAGATAGATGGTGTGGTTTCTGCAGCGATCCTGACGTGTGAAGACGTTATGGAAGGTATGGGGCGACTTCCTAATTCTGTTTCGTCAACCGTTGAAATTTTGGAGTGTAAAAAATTGCATGCAGCAACAATGGTAGATGGAAGAAAGACGTATTCGCCGTCGGACTCGCTACAATTCACCTTCGCCGGATCAATTCTCCCAAAATTTATTGAAATTGACAATGTATTTTTTCCAGCGCGCCTTTTTGTACCAAGGGTATTTAATTGTACCAAGTGCAAACAGTTACGGCTACTTTTTACGACAACAAGCCCCGTTGTGGCAAATGCGGCCAAAGGCATCTAGAGGATGCTTGCCAACAGGAAGCAACAAAGTGTGCTTACTGTGCCAAAGAGCCTCTTCACGAGTTGCAGAATTGCCCTGAGTACAAGAAGCGCACTGGTGACGTGAGACGTTTCATACAAGAACGCTCCAAGCAGACGTATGCAGAAATGTTAAAGTCGCAAAACGGAGCGTATGCATCGTCTGCATCAGCTCCCAAAAATGAAAATCCTTTTATGATTTTGTCTTCTGATGAACTGGACTCTAACGTAGCCGATGAGAGTGGATTTCCGGAGGTACACGCCCCCGGTAAAAGGAAGCCAACTAGTTCCCCGGGTGTGCGACGGAAACAAATAAGACCTACTCTCAAAAGCTTGCAAAAAATTGGAGGTAGCGGGGGTCAATTAAAAAAACCGAATAAACCGGTAATAGCTGATGCATCCGTTCCCAGCTGTAGCTATTCCACCCCGCTGCTACCTAATAACAGTAACCGTAAGAGGTTGCCAAAAGCAAAAACTATGTCTTCCCGCAATTCTAAGAATATCCCGTCCAAGCGAGGTAAGATTAATTTTAGGGACATTGTGGATAACATTTTAAATGCTCTTGGTCTTTCGGATGCTTCACCGCTCTTAGGGATTATTGACCTGCTTATTCCTATAGTTGGAAATTAATTCAAGCAATTGACTGTATCATGGCCCCTCATTGGTGAATTCATATCTTTCGATGAATAATTCGTCGAGTGAGGTTCAAGATATGATCACCGTATTACAGTGGAACTGTCGTAGTCTAATACCTAAATAAGAATCGTTCAAGTATTTGATTCAAAATTCTGATTGTGATATATTTGCTCTCTGTGAAACATGGCTTTCTTCTGAAGATGAATTAAACTTCCACGATTTTAACATTATTCGCCTGGACCGAGATGATTCATATGGTGGCGTACTTTTGGGGATCAAAAAGTGCTACCCCTTCTTTAAAATCTCACTCCCAATAATCTCAAGCATTGAAATCGTCGCTTGACAAATAAATGTAAAGAATAAAGATCTTTGCATAGTTTCTGTCTATGTCCCTCCGAGGACATCAATAAACCGCCGTCAACTTTGGAGTTCAGTTGATTTACTTCCATCTCCAGTTCTGATTCTGGGCGATCTGAACTCTCACGGTACTGCTTGGGGCGAACAATACGATGACAATAGAGCGGGTATTTTCTATGACTTATGCGACGATTTCAACTTGACCATCTTGAACACTGGGGAAGCGACACGAATAGCAAAACCTACTGCCAGAGAGAGTCGACTTGACATATCTTTGTGCTCTAATTCACTATCACTAGATTGTCTGTCACTTATCAATTATTATCTCAATCACAAATAGTATTCAAAAAACAAGCCAGTCAATCCATGTTGCTTATGACCTCACGAGGCGTATTGATTGGCAACATTTTACATCGGCGGTAACTTTTGATATTGATTCTACCGATCCTCTTCCACCATTAGAAGAGTATCGTTTCCTTTCCGAACTGATGTACAAAAGTGCATTAGAATTTCAGAAACGACGTGTTCCAAGGGCATCCCTCAAAAGAAGACCCGCCACCCCTGGATGGGATGACGAATGCACTAAGTTGTATCTTGAGAAATCCGATGCGTTTAAAAATTATCGTAGACATGAAAAATGTGAGCTTTTTGATAAGTACCTAAAGCTTGAAAAAAAAGCTTTAAAACGTACTCAAAGCAAAGAAACGCAATTACTGGCGTTCATTTGTAGAGGGGCTATCTAGAGAAACCTCTATGACAACGCTTTGGAGAAAGGCTCGCTACATGCGAAACCGCTCATCCTCTAATGAGAGTGAAGAATACTCCATGCAGTGGATATTCGACTTCGCTAAAAAGGTTTGTCCAGACTCTGTTCCAACAAAACCGAACTTACCGGGTGGTATCCCGAAGTAACGGTTTTCTGGACGAACCATTCACAATGTTGGAATTTTCATTGGCACTTCTTTCATCTAACAACTCTGCTCCGGGAAGCGATATGATTAAATTCAACCTTCTGAAAAATCTCCCCGATATCGCCAAAAGACGATTACTTAACCTGTACTCTTGGAATTGAACATAGTTCCACCTGAATGGAGACAGGTTAAAGTAATAGCTATACAAAAGCCTGGGAAACCAGCGTCTGATTACAATTCTTACCGTCCGATCTCTATGCTATCATGTTTAAGGAAATTGTTAGAAAAAATGATCCTATCGTGACTTGACCGTTGGGTTGAATCAAACAACCTGCTATTAAATACGCAATTTGGTTTCCGAAAGAGCAAAGGAACAAACGATTGTTTAGCGTTGCTTTCATCTGATATACAACTGGCCTTTGCACACAAGAAGCAATTGGCTTCAGTATTTCTGGACATTAAGGGCGCATTTGATTCAGTTTCCATAGATATACTGGCAGATAGCCTGCTCAGTGGTGGGTTACCAGGAATTTTAAATAATTTTTTTGTATAATTTACTGTCAGAAAAACAAATGACCTTCAATCTAGGCCAACTGACAACTTCCAGAATTAGCTACATGGGCTTACCCCAAGGCTCATGATTAAGTCCCTTACTTTATAATTTTTATGTTAAAGAGATTGATAACTGCTTGGAAAATAGATGCACGCTAAGACAACACGCAGACGACGCTGTTATCTCCTTACGAGGTTCGCGTGCGGAAGTCTTGAAAAGACCATTGCAAAATTCCCTAAATAATCTGTCCATCTGGGCCAGAAATTTGGGGATCGAGTTTTCACCGCAAAAAAACCGAATTGGTAGTGTTTACTAGAAAGCGGTTCCCAGCCCATCTGCGTCTCAAGCTGTTGGGAAGAGACATTACCCAATCTTTGACTTTCAAAAACCTTGGAGTCATGTTTGATTCAAAATGCACTTGGGGTACTCACATTGCGTATTTAAAACGGAAATGTCAACCAAGGATCAATTTTCTAAGATCAATTTCCGGAACATTGTGGGGTGCTCACCCGGAAGACCTAATTAAACTCTATAAAACAACTATTCTTTCAGTTCTCGAATATGGCTCTTTTTGCTTCCTCTCGGCAAAGCGGCGACAGCCACCTCATTAAATTGGAACGCGTTCAATATCGTTGTTTATGTATTGCCAAATATTATAAATTAACAATATAGCTCACTTCCCAATTTTGATTCGGACAAACACAAGCGCCGCGGTGGCAAAAAGGTACACCAGTACACTACAAATTTTGCGTTTCCCGTATGGCAGTCCTGGTTCATCAACCTTCTTATTCGTGCGGTTTAATTCACGTCGGCCAAAAACAAAACAAAACAAAACAAATAAATAACTAAAACAACTGGTGCGAATATTGATTTGGAATTTTCTTTCTTTTTCTGTTTTTATTTCTGCCATATTGAACCATCGGTATGCTTGTATGGTTGTTTATTTCAATCATTTAACATGTAATTGATATATCATAGGTCGATCTTATTCCGATGTTTTGGAGAATTTTCCTATCGTTAATGCCGGCTTTCAGTAGAAACTGTAGATAGAATTCTACCGTTAAAATTTCCGCTTCATTTATCAAAATTTAGCTTTCCATTGACCCTAATTAATTTTTTTTCAATTTCGAAGAAATGCTCAAATTCGTGTATGAACTACTCACAAATTTTATCTACTGACACACGTTACTAAACATACCAAATGGCAACTTCTTCTGGTCGGAAGTGTAGGGTAAAACGATTTGAAAACTGTTTGCCTTCGGCTGAAGATAATCTAAACTAACCGGGCTTTACCGAGCTCGAATCTTATCTTAAATCTTATCGACCAAATCAACCCGAATGTAGTACAATAATCCGGGTTGGAATAAAAAAAACTCGAGGCTTTACACTGGGTCCAACATGGCTATTTGGAAAACGATTGAACATTGTTCTAAGTTTATGTGATAGAGATAGACACCGTTGATTATGAGTACGCTAGAATGTTCTTGGCGTTCTTGATAACAGAATTTCACATTGAGGAGACTTCTCGTTCGCCGATGTGTGTTGCCTATCGGCATGGACAATGCGGAACGTGTTGCTATATGTTGCACATAGGTCATTGCGTTTCAAAAATCAGTCAGACCACGAATTGAAGATCATTCTACTTTCACAAAATAAATGTTGATTGCAAAAAAATAAGAACTGGTCACTATGACGGATGTTCCGGATCTTCCGGGTGGCCACCATATGACCTCTCAAGGGACATCTTCAGACCACAAATTGAAATTCATTCTATTTTCACAAACTAAATGTTGATTGCAAAAAAATCGTCCTCTTGTGACTAATTCCAAGAACTGGCAATTTTTACGGACGTTCCGGATCTTCCGGGTGGTCACCATATGACCTCTCAAGGGACATTTTCAGACCACGAATTGAAGTTCATTCTACTTTCACAAAATAAATGTTGATTGCAAAAAAATAAGAACTGGTCACTATTACGGATGTTCCGGATCTTCCGGGTGGCCACCATATGACCTCTCAAGGGACATCTTCACACCACAAATTGAAGTTCATTCTACTTTCGCAAAATAAATGTTGATTGCTAAAAAAAATCGTCCTCTTGTGACTAATTCCAAGAACTGGCAATTTTTAAGGACGTTCCGGATCTTCCGGGTGGTCACCATATGACCTATCAAGGGACATTTTCAGGCCACGAATTGAAGTTCATTCTACTTTCACAAAATAAATGTTGATTGCAAAAAAATAAGAACTGGTCACTATTACGGATGTTCCGGATCTTCCGGGTGGCCACCATATGACCTCTCAAGGGACATTTTCAGACCACGAATTGAAGTTCATTCTACTTTCGTAAACTAAATGTTGATTGCAAAAAAAAGGTCCTTTTGCGGCTGCTTCCAAGAACTGATCTCTATTACGGATGTTCCGGATCTTCCGGGTGGCCACCATATGACCTCTCAATGGACATCTTCAGATTACAAAGTGAAGTTTATCCTACTTCCATAATATGAATGTTGATTGCAAAAATAAAAAAAATATCGTCTATTTGGGACTACTTCGAAGAACTGGCCACTTTTACGGATGTTCCGGATCTTCTGGAGAGCCAGTTGATTCCCAGCATGGTTCTCAATGTTGATCAAACTAAAATTGTTTTTTACTTTCAATGTTTGGATGCACACCACGCTGATTTTGATAGCAATTGACAAAGTGAGCAAAGATTATCTTTGCTATAATTCTGGGGAGGAAGGAAAAACCTGAAGTACTGTCACCAAATTTGATAAGACTCGAAATCTACAAAATATTTCGAGAATTTCCTTGCACCAAATGAAAGGTATTGAAAATAGCTAGAGACTGACGTGCGTAGAATTTTTTATTTCTCAAATTTTCCCTAACAAATAACTCAAAGACTTATGATTTCGCCCCGCTGAAACGGTCACCTTAAGATCTAAAATAAAACCTGCAGATGAAATTAAAAAAAAACTTATGTATTTCAAAAAATTAACCTTTTTCGACATTCTGTACTCCTTTACGTGGCTTTGGACCGCCTCATCGGTGTTTGAAATTCGCGCAACTGTACATCCTGCCTATGCTGCCGGAACTCCTCTGTGGAAAATCTTCGAAATACCGTATCGGATGCAATGAAACCATCCGCGCTTAGAAATCCTTTTTGGTGGCTTGTGGTTATTAGGATCAGACCACCCTACATAGTGCAATTGAAATTGAAGCACCAAACGTTATGGGAAAAAAAAATCAAAACACTGTACTTTTCTTTGTTTTGAATTGTTGACATTTGCGCTTTACACGCTGGACTCAAAATAGGCGAAACACGATTGCTATTATTACTGATTTACCTTTTCAACTAGAGATGGCGTTACAGTTGTGTCCGTTACGATTCGTATAGGAATTGGCAAAGTGAGCTATATTGTTAATTTATAATATTTGGTATTGCCCTTGGCTGTATGCATTCAACGCATAATATGAGCCTGGAGGTTCTGGCAGGAGTAAAACCCTTACAGAACCGCTTCTGGGAGCTCTCATCTAGAATACTGATCAAGTGTGGAATCAGTAACAACCTTGTGATTGAAAACTTCGAAGAAATGCTCGAATTGAGTACCCAGTCTAGATTCTTGCGAATCTATATTAACTATATGTCATCTATTATTAGTCTTCCATGCTATAGTTCTCCTAGTGTACGCTTCCCTTATCACAGTTCCTCCATTGATTATGATCTTTCCATGAAACAGGCAAGGAGTTTAAGATCAACTTCGGCCTATTTTAATTCCCCATATTTTTATTGAAAAGTACCGACATGTCAATTGCAATAGTAGATTTTTCACTGATAGGTCGCGCATTGATGGATCCACTGGTTTCGGTGTTCACAATGAATACTCATCTGCCTTCCGGAAACTTCAGGAACCTTGTTCCGTATTTGTTGCTGAGCTGGCAGCAATCAATTTCGCATTGGGGATAATTTCCGGCATGCCCATAGACCATTATTTTATGTACAACAATATTGAATATCGGCTCCGTAAAGTGTTCCACACGTCTGAGCCTAACGAATTAACGAACTGACTAAAAAAAAAATAGTTACCACTGCCTGCGAAGCCAAACAATATTGCTGGCAATATAGTTACCACCAATATCATTCGTTTATTCATAGTTTTTTGTTCACAATAACACATGAACTAAACGTTCGACATCGACTAATTTGACGTGCTTCACCTCTTTCTTGGTCAAGCAACTTGAAAACGGTAATCAAGTGGATGCTATTTACACGGATCTCTCCTCTGCGTTCGATAAAATGAACCACCAGATAGCAATAGCCAAATTTGATAAGTTAGGCATGAGCAACAACTTGCTTATCTGGCTGCGATCCTACCTAACCGATCAGAATCGGTGATCACGCCTGATCATTTAAAGTTTTGTCCGGCGTGCCTCAAGGCCGTTTTTGTTCCTGCTTTACATGAACGATGTCAATCTCATCCTCAAATGCCTAAAACTCTCATACGCCGATGATCTGAAGCTGTTCTACGCGATAAAGCATCCACTAGACGCCGTTTTTCTGCAACAACAGCTGGGGGCGTTCGCTGAATGGTGTCGCATCAATCGGATGACATTGAATGTGTCCAAGTGCTCGGTGATTTCATTTGGCCGTAAACGCGAACTCTACCAATTCGGTTATGCTTTGGCAGGATTTGAGCTGCAGCGCGAAACGACGGTTAAGGATTTGGGGATTCTCATCGATTCCAAAGTGACCTTCAAAGACCACGTAGCATACGTCGTGTCTAAGGCATCATCGCAGTTAGGCTTCCTGTTCCGTTTTGCTAAAAAATTTAAGGATGTTTATTGCTTGAAATCGCTTTACTGCGCAATCGTTCGCCCTATTCTGGAATATGGCAGCATAATTAATCATCAATTAAAAGAGAGATTTGAGCAATAAAAATGAAAAAGTGCCATTAACTATTAGCCTGTGCCAACAAATAATGTGTGATCAGCATTAAAAATTAGGAATGAGCAATAAAGATGAGAAAAGATCTTCGGATAATCTAATTGTGACCGGTAAATCTGTCAAATCAGCAACAGCTATTAGTATATGTGCAATTAAATATGCATAGTTTCGCCAAATTATGTAATTTGAGCACTAAACTATTCGCATATGTCTTTTATTTTGTTGATTTTCCCATAAAACAGTAAAATGAGCAATGGATATTTATTTATCCATTGCTCATTTTACTGTTTTTATGGGAAAATCCAACAAAATTAAAAGACATATGCGAATAGTTTAGTGCTCAAATTACATAATTTGGCGGAAATACTGCCATATTTAATTGCACATATACTAATAGCTGTTGCTTTATTTGATAGATTTACCGGTCACAATTAGATTATCCGAAGATCTTTTCTCATCTTTTATTGCTCATTCCTAATTTTTTAATGCTGATCACACATTATTTGTTGGCACAGGCCTTAATAATTTAGTGGCACTTTTTTCATTTTTTGGTGCTTTTTCTGAATTACTAAGTGCAGGTAAATATTTTAGTCATTCTGGAATATTGTTCGGTTGTCTGGTCTCCATATTACCAGAATGAAATCCAGCGTGTTGAGGCAATCCAGCGGAAATTCATTCGATTTGCCCTACGTCATCTCAGGTGGAGAGACCCGTTAAATCTACCCAGCTACATCAGTCAGTGCCAGCTCATCAACCTTCAACCACTTGATGGAAGGCGTAACGTGGCAAAAGCATGTTTTATTGGCGATCTCCTGCAAGGGAACATTGATAGTTCTAGACTGCTCAGCATGTTGGACATCAACATACGCCGCCGTAATCTACGCGCACATGCATTCCTGAGCATTCCCGCGGCAAGAACCAACTATGGGCTCCATGAGCCAATACGCAGCATGAGTCGTCTTTTCAATAGTTGTTACTTTGTATTTGATTTTAATGTACATAGGGATACAAATAAGTGTAGTTTTAGACGTATTTTTTGTTAATTTGATTAATTTTGTAGTTTTGTGATTTTAGTTTTAAGATGCCGGTCATTGGGGCAAATATTTTACCTGTTGACTGTAAAACAATAATAATAATAATTTAGCACGAGTTGTTCTATAATGCTCAGATATTTTAAATACTTACTACTTACTACTTAGTTTTGGTTGTTTTTGGGAACTTGAAGGTAATATTAGCTGCCGTTGAAAAATTGTAATTTCGCAAAACATAATTTTTATTTTTTTATTTTTATTTATTTTGTCGTCAATCAATAGTAGACCGTTTTGTTACAATAGTGCTTACATTTTATGTTTCACTTATATATACAGTACGCCCAGTGTTTGCCCATTTCGTATATCACCGAATGGTTCACATGCCTTTTGTTCCTGAATGATACAAAATGAATCATTTACTCATGTGAGACTTGTCTATTCCTATACCTACGAATCATCGCACAAAAGGGGACAAGAAGAATTTTTTTTCGCTAGTCTCCAGTGACAAAAGCATGGTAAAAGTAAATTCTGCTGCTGAACGTTCTCGGTTATGATCATTTGGGTTCTTCTGTATTCCGTTTTCGGTATCTATCGGATCAGTTTGTCTTCATGAAACTGTTGTGTCAATACTGTTGCGTATACTGATTGGTTCATATTCAGCTGATGTAAATGAACGTGAACACATTGGTTCAGCGGCTGCTGCCTTTGATGAACGGAAGAAAAAAAAATGTTTCAATCGAAATCTGTTTGTGTTTGCAAATTTGAATCTATATAGGTATGTGTCCTTTGACTCAGCGTATTATGCGACCAGCGATCACATTTTTCACTATACTCATAAAGTTTTTAAGCTCTAAGCGAGATTCCACTAGTTAGACATTTGCAAAGATAAGTTTGATAAGACATTTGGTAGCATGTCTCACTAAAAGTTACACAACTCTTTTTATAATGCCATAAACTTTCGAGGGATGTGGATTAAATGTCGGTCTATAGGCACCAAATTGGGTCTATTCGTGGATGCAACTTTGTCCCATTCGATAGATTTATTACTAAATGCTTTTTTTTTTCTAATTTTATGGATTAAGTCATTATAAGCTGTACTGGATTTACTTAATACAACATTTCACAACACAAAATAAAGTAAAACTGCCTCGAAACACTTAAATGATGTTCATATATGATTTATCAGTCATTCAATAATGAAAACATTATAATTCACTATACAATGATTTTGTCTCTTCAATTTGTGTTTGGATGAGCCACTTGAATATAAACAACCGCAAATTCATGCATTTCCACTTCAAATTTTACCAATAACAACCTGTTTACTACGTTATTGATACAACAGGCCATAGTTGAGAACATACAAAAAAATATGTACCCAACATTGGGTCTACGATTTTCTTGTAAAATCATTGTTATTTTAGCTATGTGAACAGTTAGTTTGAAACGTGTAACTATTTTCTGCACACCCAGACTGCATTACATGCTTTATCGATTCAATTAAGCCACATTTAGATCTCTTGAAATCGTGTAGATCATCTGTTCAGCATAACCAGTGAAATCATGATGCCCCAAAAGTTCAAGAAACCGAAAATTACGCGGAAGTGAACAATTATAAGATGATAAATATTGTTTCAATTGCTTCGGATTACATCTATCATGCTAATAGCAACATGATTTTGTTGATTATCGCTAAATTAATGACACATTTGGTACATAGGCCGAATGAAGGAGCTAGGCTAACATAACATCCCCTTACCCTAGCTGTAAAGCTTTTCTGCACTATTCGGAATTACATTCAGAAATATGCTCGATGCATAAAATGTTTCCGGCAGCTTAATTCTATGCAGATTTTTCTTCGAAGAGAAAGTTTCAACTCTATGTACCGTATAAGAAGGAATTTCTTTCTTTTCTCACTGCTGATTTGTCATCCATGGATGATTTGTCATCCATGAATTGTAAACTGTAACAGTACCAACATATAAAAATATGAAAAATGTTTTTTGAGCTCTAACGGACGGTAGGTCCACGGCATGTAGTTTATTGATATCTTAATGCAAAACCTCGAATTTCGATCTGCCGATACTAAAAACTGAGGTTCAAAATTGTACTCAGTTGTCCTGGCCCTACCAGATTCAGACGTAGAGCTCCCGAAAGTGATAGCCTGGACCACCAGGACCGTGATGATCATTTTGAAGATCAGCACACAAAATAGTACGTAGTTATATCAACCAAAATAGGAATAATTTCAAATAAAATTTTGTGTCATATATAGACCAATAAAACTGATGAACTGATTCAACAAAACCATTGAGTTGAAACAAAACTTCATGCGTTATATAATTTAACGTCGTGTTTTATCGATATAACTATTAATATCTATTTATATTTGTTTATTTACATTTTTATCTTTACATATTTATATTTATATCGATACGTACATAAAAATTAAAATGCATTATTCTTGAACTTACATTAGAAAAACGATCGAAGCCAGAAGCAGAGGCAGCCATTTACCATGTCGGCAGCACTGAAAAACAATAATAATATGGCTGCTCGGCAGGCTGACAGTATGAAATGTGCGCTCATACAAATACTTTGATAAAACATTAAGTTAACCATTTAAGTTTGAAATAAATTTGATTGTTATTAATCGAATAATATTAAATTAATGTCAGACAGTGATGAGTACCTTAAATTGTTTTATTGGTTTGAAATGAATACAATATTGAATTGATTTGAATCTTTATTATGCATTGAAACAAATAGAAACCTTGTATTGAATAGCAACAAAATATTTTGTTAATTCAAAACAGAGTGAGTTCTCAAGGTGATAAAATATCATTTGAATTAATATCAAACAGCAGTGATTTCTTTAAATAACTTTAATGGTTTGATTTGAATGAAATTTTGAATTTATTCGGAACTTTTTTATGAATTGAAACAAATAGGAGCCTTGTAGTGAATCGCAACACGATATTTTGTTTATTCAAAACAGAGTGATTTCTTTGTGTGAGTATGAAGAAGCTATGTTTTTTTTTGTTTATTTATAAAGGCCTGTTCATAAACCACGTAGACTCACTTTTTTGAAAATAGACGTCCCTTTCCCCTTCTTAGATTTTATCCATACTGTTTTTTTTTTTGAAATTTTGTATCGAGTGTTGACTTTGATCAGATCCCCCAGACTTATTGAAATTTACAGCCTCCAGCTGATTCATCTCTCATCATAGTCACATAACCGTAAATTGCAGTTGCAACTGGTTTTTGTGTTCAAAAATAATGTCAATCAATTAAAAAAAAATGTAGATTAAAAAAAAACCGTAAAAAATATAGTCTTACAGTTGTCAGTGAATGTGTATGTTTTCAATGTTTGCAGATGTGCCAGTTTTGTAGCCTCAATTTCTACGCTTTATTCGAAAAGCAAAATCGACTTACCAGAGGATATATTATTTGAAGAGGTCGAGGAAGTTAACGACGCGCTAGTCGATTTATTGATTAGTTTTAAACTTTCTGAGCAATCCGTGAATTGCTTCCTTGGTAAGAAATTGAAAATTTATATTGAAATATTAAAGAAATATTGAAATCGAACGGAAGGAAATACAATAATTAATACCTACGCCATTTATGACCAAGCAAATGCATTTACGAAATAAAGGCTTGAGGGGGTGCGACAGGTACGAATCTTAAAAATCAAATTTTCTAAAAAAAAATAGTGAATCCTAGAGGGTTTGAGCTGTTTAGTGGAATACCTGTAACTAGAAATTATAAGAAAAATTAGCATTTTCCATTTAATTCCAACTACCTTTGCTTATCTTGACAGATACGCGTATTTCGTCTACAATATGCAGACTTCTTCAGTGTCTCGTACTAATAACTCTACTGCAAAAACTTTTCGCTGCGTGTAAAAGTAATGCATAGAATACATAGGAATGTGCCTGATTGTCATATGACTTGATACTAGCAGAGTTTTCTTTTATTATTTTCCAAAGCCAAGTGACCGAATGGTCGAATAATTATAACAAACTTACTTCTGGAACGAATCGAAGAATTTTGACACCCATATTGCTAGGGCTCAAATCAAATCATTTTCTGGCCATTCGTGACCCCAGGAGAACCTTCTCTGAACTGGCCACTCCAAAGCCAAGTGACCGAATAGTCTTATAATTATGACAAACTTTCCTCTCGGACTATTCCAAGAATTTTGACACCCATATTGCTACGGTTCAATCCAAAACATTTTCTGGCCATCCGTGACCCTATGGGAACCTGCTCTGAACTGGCCACTCCAAAGCCAAGTGACCGGATGGTCTTACAAATATGGTAAACTTTCTTCTGGAACGAATCGAAGAATTTTGACACCCATATTGCTACGGTTCAATTCAAATCATTTTCTGGCCATCCGTGACCCCAGGAGAACCTTCTCTGAACTGGCCACTCCAAAGCCAAGTGACCGAATAGTCTTATAATTATGACAAACTTTCCTCTCGGACTATTCCAAGAATTTTGACACCCATATTGCTACGGTTCAATCCAAATCATTTTCTGGCCATCCGTGACCCCATGGGAACCTGCTCTGAACTGGCCACTCCAAAGCCAAGTGACCGGATGGTCTTACAAATATGGCAAACTTTCTTCTGGAACGAATCGAAGAATTTTGACACCCATATTGCTACGGTTCAATTCAAATCATTTTCTGGCCATTCGCGACCCCATGGGAACCTTCTCTGAACTGGCCACTCCAAAGCCAAGTGACCGAATGGTCTTATAATTATGACAAACTTTCTTCTCGGACTATTCCAAGAATTTTGACACCCATATTGCTACGGTTCAATCCAAAACATTTTCTGGCCATCCGTGACCCTATGGGAACCTGCTTTGAACTGGCCACTCCAAAGCCAAGTGACCGTATGGTCTAATAAATATGGCAAACTTTCTTCTGGAACGATACCAGTAATTTTGACACCCATATTGCTAGGGTTCAATACAACTTGTTTTCTGGTCATTTGTGGCCCCATGGGAACCTGCTCCGGAGGAACCGTTCCAGGATCAAGTCTCCAAATTGTCATATGGCAATCATACACAATCCTGTGTATTCATTTCACAACTTTATTAGTTGATTTTCTATTGAAATCTGATATTTATACCAATTTCAGAACACGGTTCCGGAAATCCGGTTTTCCCGGAG
Source organism: Aedes japonicus (assembly GCA_034211315.2). Classification (NCBI taxonomy): domain Eukaryota; kingdom Metazoa; phylum Arthropoda; class Insecta; order Diptera; family Culicidae; genus Aedes; species Aedes japonicus. The sequence continues at coordinate 113,864 of JASCZW010005718.1, forward strand.
ACGGATGCTGTCCATCGGTCAAATGAGACAGTTTTGAGAAAATGGTTGAGTTTCTGAATCCAACACTGCTAAATTATTCCAAATCGGTTGGATATTTCCATAATAAAGATCATTTAAGTTAATGGTTTTGTTGGCAAAACGGGGGCTTCATTCACTCGATGTTACACAACTGAATACTCGTATTCGGCAAGGTAGCTGATCCTTTGTATCATTTCAAAAATATGTTCGTGAACTATCAGCAGCCTGACACATGATGGTTCAGCAGTATGGTGATAGATGTTCAAGCACTGACAAAATCATTCCCCATGCTTCTCGGTGCTATGGTCGGATCGTCTGTATATTGTGAAGCTTTTGTTCTCCGTTTTCCTCTATTCATTCGTTGTTACAAAACTGAATACTCTTATTCGGCAGAGGTAGCTGATCCGCTGTATCATTTGAAAAATATGTTCGTGAACTATCAGTAGCTTGACACATGATGGTTCAGCAGTATCATGATAGATTTCCAAACACTGAGTACGCCTTAGAAAACTAACACATCAGATTTACATTTTTAATGTTTTGAATCGTTCGTTATTATCTAATTGAATTGAAGTATTGTTTTAGTTTTGTTTTGGTCATAGTGAAGTCTACATTTTCTCCATGCTTATTGTAAGTTGCCATCATCTGATTCAGAGGTCCGAATTTGGCGTAATTTGTACGATGATGGCTTGTTATAAATATATTTCTATTTCGTAGTTGCCGCGACGGTATGTAAAAATTAAGTTTTGACAAAAGTTCTGCTGAATCAATGCGTTGCGAAACAATATCATTTACGAATGATACTAATGCAAATTCACGGCGCTCTTTTAATGATTGGATGCTGATGAGCATGCAGCGGGCTTCATAAGATGGAAGCGGAAACCTTGTCCAACCTAATTTACGAAGTGCATACAGTAAAAATTGCTTCTACACCGATTCTAGTCGTTCTTCATGGGTGACTGAAAATGGTGACCAAACTACGCTACAATATTCCAGTATTGACCTTACATATGCAATATACAATGTTTTTATTGTGTACGGATCATGAAAATTGTAACAGAATCGTTTTATAAATCCAAGCATATTATTTGCTTTGTTGATGATTGTATTGTAATCATCAATGAAAGTTAGTTTCGAGTCCAAGATAACTCCTAAATCCCTTGTTCTTTTACACTTTTCAACTGGCTGATTCCCTAGATTGATAGTTATGTCTGGGGTGTTTCGTTTCCTACTAAAAGCTATCGAATTGCATTTTTTTACGTTCAGCTGTAAAAGACTTTTGTTGCACCAAGTATAGAAATCATTTATTTCATTCTGAAATGTCATGATATCTTCTTTGTTTCTTATTTCTAAAAATAGTTTCATGTCATCAGCGTAAATAAGAAATTTAATGTTTTTGAGAATAAAGGAAATGTCATTTACAAACAAAATGAATAAAAGGGGACCTAAGTGAGAGCCTTGGGGGACTCCAGAAGTGACCTTAATAGGATTTGATTTCTTCCCTTTGAATCTAACTATTTGTTGACGGTTAGTAGTTAGTTCGAGCCATCTGAGGATTCCTGCCTCAATTCCCATTTTTCGCAATTTGAATAGAAGCATGGGTATGTCAATGCGGTCAAAAGCCTTGCTGAAGTCTGTATAAAGAGCTTCTACATGGTTGCCATTGTCCATTGCTATCAGTGACTAGTTGACGAATTCCAATAAATTTGTGCTAGTTGATCGTCCTTTGAAGAATCCATGTTGCTTCTTAGTCAGTCTGTTTTTGATTTGAGAAAACAATTTTTCATTGATAATTGCTTCAAAAAGTTTAGGAACGCAGGAAATAATGGCAATTCCACGATAGTTACAAATGTCCGATTTTTTTCCACTTTTAAAAATAGGTACTAGATAGGAACTTTTCCAAAGTTTGGGAAAAATCCCAGATTCCAGTGACATATTAAAAAGCCAAAATAAAGGTGCTGTGAGTTCTAATGCTAAGTTCTTCATAAATACGGGTGGTATTCCATCAGGGCCAGAACCTTTGGAAACGTCTAATTTATTCAAACCTTCCAAAATGTTTTGAAATTTGACTTGACTAACTCCAATGTCCCTTGAAAATTCTGGGAAGAAATTGAAATATTCATAATCGCGATCTTCTTCATCAAACGTGGTATAGATTTCTTGGAAGAATGTTGCAAATAGATTGCAAATTTCTTCCGCGTTATCACCAACATTTGAGTGTAGATGCATTCTAGATGGGAAATTGTCAGATTTCAGGTTAGTTTTAACATAATTGAAGAATTTTTTTGGACAAGACTTAATTCAAGTTCGGTTTTTGAATTATGCTCATCATATGCATTACTAATAGCTAGATTTAGTTCATCGCAAATCTTCAAATAGTATGTCAGATTATTACTGTTACAATCTCTTTTATACATTTTGTGGGCCTTTTGCTTCCGATTTTTTAATTTTTTAATTTCTTTATTATACCAAACTGGGTGGTTCGAATTACCTCTTCGCCTAATTTTTTTGAGTGGTACTTGTTCAACTACTATTTCAAACAATAATTTATAGAAAACCTCAACAGAAGTTTCAACATTTGCTTCATTCTTAAAAATCGTTTGCCAATCAATTCCGTTAAGTTTGTGTCTTATGATATCATAATTTGCTAAATGATATTGAAAGACCTCTTCATATTCATAGTCGTTGGGTTTTTCGTATTCATGAACAAATAAGGAAAACTCAATTGCTGTGTGAAAAGCTTCATTGTTCCATAATGGAAAAATAGATTTACTTACACAGAAGTCTTCCTGAATATTTGTCAATAAAAAATCTAAATAGCAATTTTGTTGGTTTTTTACATGGTTAATTTGATTGAGCCCCAGGCCTGCAGTTTTGTCGAAAATAAGCTGCAATGAACGGCTTATTGAAGCAATCTCATCACAGCGGAAAAAAGGATCACTGGGCCAATATTAGTGATCCTCAGAGTACAGAGATATGCGGAAATTCAATCCGACGGTTTGGCAACGGTGTTCGTTTTGTTTTTAAAAGCTGCTAACACTTCTGCAGAGTAAAATGTTACAGCTTTGTGCGTGACTTCGTCGTTGTCAGCTTTTATTGTTTGCATATATAGCGTACAAGTAATACTTAAACTATCAACTATGAAGTGTATTGCAAGGTTTTGCACAAACCGCGGAGGTGTTAAATCATCGAATTGTGTCAACATAAGCTACGTCTTGAATATTGTTGGTGTAAACCAATGTATCACCGTATATGTACATTACAAAATCGAGACAAGACTGGAAGCGAGTTGGCCGGAAACTGTCGTATGAACGACTAGTAACTTTCCGAATACTCTGATGATTACTATTGCAGACTTGAACGAGTATGTAGGTGATTCCTAATGTTGATTTCAGACTTGGCGATTTCATAATTGAACGGCTATGAGGAAATCTGCGATCCAAACAATCAGACAGAATTAGACACTGGCGCAGAATTCGCTTCAAAATACTAATAAAACGACACTAGTGAAATAACTTGATTAAAATGAAAAATGGTCTTCTGTACAAATTCCGACAAATTTTCATTTCAGCAACACAAGCAAGTCGAGCACTCGACACTGAAGAAGTCTGTAAGTAGCAGACGAAATAGGCCTATCTGTCAAAAGATAAGCTCATAGTGGAATTAAATGGAATTTGCTCGCGATTAATAGCGAAAATTTAAAAAAGTGTTTCAAGGTTTAATTTTTTTTTAAAGTGATCAAATGAAGTGTTAAATTTTAAATTCTCCTTGTTTCCCAAACACAAGCAACATTATCGAGCACAGATAATAATAAAATATTATATTATTATTACACCAAGAGTTAAGCAGAATACGAATGATTCATATATGATTTTTGAAGCGTAATAAATATAAACCATTTATTTTATCTCCATTTCAATACTTAGCAATCGAAACATTTCAGCAAACAGTAAGCATGCTCGTTTGGCTCAGATTTTGACAGTTCTCGCTGCTCGATTGGCTCAACATGGCCGCTTCCGCATATCTCTGTACTCTGAGGATCACTAGCCAATATAAGTCGATACTTGCCAAGGGATGAAGACCCATTAGAACACATATCCCTACACAGAAAAAAATAATGAATTCTAACAGGCGCGTAAAATTTCCCCTCGTTTACTTCCAAGCCAAAGGTGGCGTAAACAACTAAATTATTTGCAATTATTGATGCGACAACAATATTGGCAATCTTTCATGCTAAAGGGTAGATTCGGGCGTTATATGGATAAAGTTTACATGACATATCCCATTATTTTTTGCCAAATCGGGCATTCCCTCGATGTGCATTAGATAACGCAGAAAATTCAATGTTTCTTTTTATCTGTGTGTGGGGTGATTATTAGCAATTTTATGCCCGAAATAAACTCGATATATATTTTTTTGTTCCCTCTCCATGGCTGGATTTTGTACCTGGACGCTGGTGGGAGGGCCTAATCTCATGTTAATGATGCATTGGAGATAGCTGATTTATGATAGATGTCGCTAGGTCATGTTTTTGTATGACCTTCTACTCTAATGAACCATTCATGGGAGAGCCAAAGGTCCAGCCGCACAAAGTAGTGATAATATCACACTCGCTCCTCTCTCTATTTAATAGCCGCGTCGAAGCACGCATGTATAAAGGCACTAAAGTTGAGTGTGATATCAGCGGGTTGGGCCGCAAATCACTAAGAATTTAATCATAGATAGATTTATGTAATTTTGAAAACATTTAATATTCAATTTGAGGTGGCAGTTTGAACTGTGTCATAGAATTTCCTATGCAATGGACTTCTAGACCGTGGCCATAAGTATTGTGGTTTTGTGGGATGTAGAGGGCCCGTTTGGGAACTCAGAGTATCGTATCGCTGGGGGTTTGTCTAGAATAAAAGAGGTGTGCTACCGTCGGGCTTTGCCGCAATTAACGCTTAAACGAGGCTAGAAACAGCTTGACGCCTGACATCAAGTAGTTGAGGAACACGACAGGAGGTGCAGTTTTCATTGGCGTGGAAATTCTTTCATTGTTGTTTATTCATTGATTGTCATTAACTAAATTAAAAAAAAACCTAAATTGGAATGTTAATTCTAATTCTAATATAAATTATAATATAATATGTGCGGTATACGACAGCCGACTTTCAAATTCTTACAAATTATAGAGAGAAGTTACTTTGATATAGCAATTTGCAGCGTAACAACAACATGAGACTTACAGTGGCATCTCAAATAGCCTGGTCACATTGAAACGAACTACAGGGAATGGTTTTTTCTATCTTTTCGGGACTTGCCGTACAGGGGATGATCAAAAAGGAGAAGACTAGCAAAATTTTGTCCAGATTCAAAGTGATACAGTTCGGTGAATAATTAACCGATTTTGATGAAACTAGAACCGTTCGACGGGGAATTTATTGCATGTTCAATCAAAATTTGATTTGACTTCCGGGCACCGGAGATATCACGGATACTTTGAGGTTATGTCAAATGTGCTAATTTTCTGCAGCTCGTTATTTATTATGTTACTTGAAAATTGGAAATATCATATTTTTCTCAGAAACTAGAATTCATAACAAGTCTGTCAGTGGTTGAAGATCGTGAATCGGCCCATAAACAACCGAGATATGGCCATTTCCGTAAAATGTAGTTTTTTACCCTATTGCCTGACACTTCTTATGTTGAAAAACTCATTTTTAATTTATCTTTAACTCTGCGTACCCTTAACCAAATTAGATGCAACTTTTTCCATACGATTACAAATTTATCTTAGTTTTTGGAAGAGTAGCGGACATTTCGTTATTTTCCGTAGTTCCGGATTCATTATCGGGAATCGTGAAGGAAGTACCCTACCAGTGTAATGGCCAGAGTTAGAACTGTATCAAACCTGGCTTGCGACACATCAAACTTCATGATTTTACAAACCAATACCACTGGTAGTCAACCTGAGAGTATTCTTTCACATTGGCCACACCTGGTGACGTTCCGGATTCCGGGTTCCCCCAGGGAAGTGGCCAGATTTCGAATGATGTCAAACCCTGGCTTACGACACATCAAACTTCATGATTTTACAAACCAATACCGGTGGTGGTCAACCTGAGAGAATTCTTTCACATTGGCCACACCTGGTGACGTTCCGGATTCCGGGTTCCCCCAGGGAAGTAGCCAGATTTCGAATGATGTCAAACCCTGACTTGCGACACATCAAACTTCATGATTTTACAAAACAATACCGCTGGTGGTCAACCTGAGAGTATTCGGTCACATAGGCCACACCTGGTGACGTTGCGGATTCCGGGTTCCCCCGGGGAATTGGCAAGATATAGAACGATTCCAAACTATGGATTGCGACACATCAAACTTCATGATTTTACAAATCAAGATTACTGGTGCTCAACCTGAGAGTTTTCGGTCACATTGGTCAGACCTGGTGACGCTCCGGGATCCGGGTTCCCCCAGAGAAGTGGCTGGATTTAGAACGATGTCCAACCTGGCTAGCAACACATCAAACTTCATGATTTTACAAACCAATACCACTGGTGGCGAATCTGAGGTTTCTATTGTGGGCATCAGGATTCAATGGCAAAATATTCAAACATAGTTTCGAAAATATATAAAAGTTCGGATATGCTAACAATAATTCAGTTATTTTGATTAGATAGATCGTTTCAAAGGAAAATCGCGTTTAATAACACCATTCGCATTCAAAACGGCTAGGATACCCCAAGTAACCACAAGCATTATATTATTGCACTTATTCAACCCAAAATCAACATCGGTAATGCGGGATTGCTTCAATTCAACAGTTGTCAAGTAATGAAGCGTTAGATTAGCTTAAGAATGTAGTGATGCATTACCAATGCAATAATGCTACTTTAGCAATGTCCTATGGCATTACAAAATATATAGTATTAGTTCGATTTTAGTGGGGCCCGTTTCAGCTTTAATCCAACTTCAATGATGCACTAGACGTAATGCATATGCCCTATATATGCATACTATTACAGCCTCGTGGTTACTTGGGACGCCTAGGGATGGAATCGTACAATTTTCGGATTGTTTCGATAGGTATTTTATACCACTCATCGATCAAAACCTTCTCTAACGCTTTTAGAGACGATGGTGGTGGAAATACACTTCTCACGCGTGCTTCTAATGTAGACCAAAGTGGCTCGATAATGTTGTGGTCTGGTGACTGTGCTGGCCAATCAAGGTGATGAAAGTCTGTGTCATGCTCTTCGTACCACGCCTTTATGATTTGAGCAGTGTGGATTGGAGCGTTGTCATCTTGGAAGATTCCTCTGCCATCAGGAAAGATGGTCTTCATCATTGGCAGCACCTGTTGGGCAATTGTGTTATTTTAAGTATATTGTGAAGGTTTTCTAAAAAATACCTGGTCATCCAATATTTCTTTATAATCTTTGGCCTTTATTTTTCCCTTCATAGCAACTAAAGGCCCAAGAGAATGCCACGATATTGCACCCCATACCATAACTGACCCCCCGCCATGTTTACCGGTTGGCAGAAGGCAGCCATGGTTGTAGGCTTCTCCAGGAGTACGCCATACGTACACTCGACCTGTAGTTGGAAACAAGGTAAGAGATGATTCGTCCGACCACACAACTTGGTTCCATTGATCTGGCGTCCATTCCTTATGATCCTTGCACCAGCGCTTCCTGTTTACCGCGTTTTGCGGTTTTATTAGCGGTTTTGAAATGGCCGGATAAGCGTAAAGATTCATGTCGTGCAGCTCCCTTCGGACAGTTGATGTAGAAACTGGTTCTTGAAGCGCATTGTTCAAAGCAGCAGTTGCTTTAACAGCACTAATGCGTCTGTCTGCTTTGACTATGCGCTTCAACGAACGTTGCTGCCGGTCATCCATCTTCTGCTTCCGTCCACAGCTACTTTTATCAGGCGATGTTTTTCCATGTTTATTATATTCCGACATTATCCGGCAAACTGTGGCCCTGGCAAAACCAACCAGTTTGCATGTTTCAGCGATCGAAGCACCGGCTTCTCGAAAACCGACTATACGGCCCCGTTGAAATTCCGTAAGTTCTAATGGCATTTCGAACTGCACACTTCAGCATTTAACCTTGATTTGTCCCATGCGCAAGCACTCAATCCTGTCACCTTTTGTCTTCTTCTATGCAAACATGTACACGGATAAAAAATTATACCCAATTTGAGTTCTATTCCGCCAGGTCGATGGTTCCGTACGCCAAATTAATTTTGAGTTATTTTTCAATTAATTTTGAGTTATTAATTTTGAGTTATTTTTAGTTTAGGTATTGTTTTGTAATATCATGAATTTTGATGTGTCGCAATCCATAGTTTGGAATCGTTCTATATCTCATCAATTCCCCGGGTGAACCCGGAATCCGCAACGTCACCAGGTGTGGCCTATGTGACCGAATACTCTCAGGTTGACCACCAGCGGTATTGTTTTGTAAAATCATGAAGTTTGATGTGTCGCAAGCCAGGGTTTGACATCATTCGAAATCTGGCTACTTCCCTGGGGGAACCCGGAATCCGGAACGTCACCAGGTGTGGCCAATGTGAAAGAATACTCTCAGGTTGACCACCAGTGGTATTGGTTTGTAAAATCATGAAGTTTGATGTGTCGCAAGCCAGGTTTGATACAGTTCTAACTCTGGCCATTACACTGGTAGGGTACTTCCTTCACGATTCCCGATAATGAATCCGGAACTACGGAAAATAACGAAATGTCCGCTACTCTTCCAAAAACTAGGATTAATTTGTGATCGTATGGAAAAAGTTGCATCTAATTTCGTTAAGGGTACGCAGAGTTAAAGATAAATTAAAAATGAGTTTTTCAACATAAGAAGTGTCAGGCAATAGGGTAAAAAACTACATTTTACGGAAATGGCCATATCTCGGTTGTTTATGGGCCGATTCACGATCTTCAACCACTGACAGACTTGTTATGAATTCTAGTTTCTGAGAAAAATATAATATTTCCAATTTTCAAGTAACATAAAAAATAACGAGCTGTAGAAAATTAGCACATTTGACATAACCTCAAAGTATCAGTGATATCTCCGGTGCCCGGAAGTCAAATCAAATTTTGATTGAACATGCAATGAATTCCCCGTCGAACGCTTCTAGTTTCATCAAAATCGGTTAATTATTCACCGAACTGTATCACTTTGAATCTGGACAAAATTTTGAATCTGGACAAACGAATAACAATAATCGTTAGAAAAAATATGAATGCATTTTGTTTTCAATAAGGAATTTACCGTAATTGTTGCATCAAATAAAAAAGCGATTTTACAAGTAATCATATGAATAGAACTGTAAAACCCGACTCAGAAGATCTGAAATTGTTCATCTAATTTAAAACATTTTCCAAAATGCCATTTTGAGTGGACATTTTAAATGATTTTTGGCCCCTGCTTGAAAATTACAGTTTTCTCGAGAGTAAAAAGCTTTTAAACTTGTATTTCTTTTCAATCACTATTCAAAACAATAAAATAAGCTCTAGGTATCCTGAGTTAGTCATCGACAAAAAATCAACCATGTATATTCAGTAGCTGAAGAGAAAAAAATATGAAGTGTTGGTGGCAACATAGTTGCCACTGCCTTATAAAGTGTTAATGAAAGGAACGTAAGCTCTATCTATCGGGCTAATGACTCGATGTATAAATCATGATTAATTATCAATTCATTACTGTCATTTTGAAGATTTAAAATATATCATCTTGAATACCATCAGTTTCCTACCTGCTGAAGAAGTTCGTTCTAATTTTGCCTTTGTGTATTTTGCAATTGCATTTATTTCGTTTGTTTCAGTCGTTTGCTTACGATTATATAGAACATCATCTGGCACTATCATATGCAATTAGAAACAATTGTACTCAACGATTAATAATACTTCGCTGCTGAGCGGCGCTATGGCATCACTGTTGCTTTTGTGAGAGCCCATAGGTCATATGAATAAAGTGAGTAAAAGCTTTTACTTTGCTCAAATACGTACGTCAAACCTTTTACTTGAGCATTTACTCACATCGATATGACAAAAGCAAGAATTTGAGTAATTAATTTTCGAACATCCAAATCCATATGAATAAAAAGTATAATCTGAGTAAATGCTCACAAAATCTTAAGTCACCTGTTAAGCATACTCAGTGGAAAACGAACGGAATCGTGTGTTTCGTGGAAGGAACAACATAAAATTTACGTGGAAGATTTTGTTTATTTATCATTTCCAATGGTAGTTGACTTAAAAATGTTAATCAAAGTTTTGATCGTTCAATGAAAGTTTATAAAACACGACGAGAAGGAGACGATGATAACTTCAAGCAACTCTATCGCCCGCATAACGAAAAACAATTTACTACACTGTCAAAGCTATAATTCGAATGTAAGATGTATTATCACATTTTATGTTATTGTTACCGAATAGTTTAATCTCCTTCGCCATATAACCTCTACATTAACACATATTGTTAATGTATGCCATATTGTCATTGAAAGGTTTTTAATTGTCTGCACTTGGTCTGGATTCTATAACAACTTTTTAGCCTAGAGCACAACACAAATGTTTTTGAAAATTGCTTTTTATGGTAACCTAACTTAATCGCCTATTCAGCATTTTGTTATTTGACTTTTTCCTATCTGATATATCGTTAAAACGTTATAGGAGATTGTTAGTTTATAGTTGTCAAATATAAGGGTAAACGTCGTAACAATAAAGGAAACGATCATCAACATTATGGAAAATGGTCCAGGAATGGTTTATGATTATGCGGGCGTTTTTTAAAATAATGTGAACTTTGTTGCTCAAACATTTTTGGAAGATCATTCTGAACATCGAGGAGGAGTATTATCAAATACACAAAGGATGAAGTGTTTTTGGTGATCTCGGATTCCAAGTAACAAATAAATATTTTTGTGGAAACGATTTATTTGCATGGTTTGATTTACACAACAACAACAATTACAACATTGTTTAAATTTACATCACAACAGAAAAGCCAATTTATAAAATGTTCGTAGAACTTTTTAAGGTCATAGCCTTCCATCAACTGGAAAAACGTTCTTTCAAATTCGTTCAGAACAATTTTTCGATTTGCAATCTGCTTCCGGTTCGACTTTACTTTACGTCATGTTGTTTATTTTTATCGTCACTTTCTGAATGGACATGTCCTTTTCTGTTTCGCTTGCGGCGTTTTAGATTGTTCCTGTAGAGTTTTCCAAAGGATGCCAGAATATACACAAACTTCGCATGATCAGCAGTTTTTTTTGCCGGTAAGTTTCGCTGCCCGTTGCATTCTGATTTCCATTTTCACTATCCTCACCATGGCAATTATCCTCCATCGTAAATAAAATAGACTTACTGTGATTCTGTTCATCCTCCAGATACTCCTCGTAGAAGGAATCGTCAGACATCTTCCCGTATTGATATTTCAGACAATTTTTTTGTTTCACAACAATCCTCTTTCTGGACGAATACAAATTTCGTCCATTTAAATTAAATCTGTCGATGTTCAACTTGAAACATAAAAATTATTTAAAGGAAATAGAAAGCATGTTTCGAACAAAAATAACAATGTTTGAATCAAATTCAAATCATGTTAATTTCAACAATACATTCACCGGGAATTTTAACGTGTACTTCCCTCTCCAGAATGTAAGGCCGAGGCAAGCATTCGCCATTGCAACATGAGCCAATCATCACATTAATCGGTAGTTTATTTTCTCGGTTCTTGGAACCTGTTTGCATTCAAGCGACAACCAGAATTAAACTAACTCAGATGCATAGAACGCAACCAAAATAATCCAAATATTTTCTAGTTTCAAAAATTTGTACGATAAGAATATTAATTTGTTTAAACTAAACATAACATGATTTTTATTTCAAACATCGATGATACTCGGTTTTAAGCATAAAATATGTTTGAAATAAAGCAAGTTTATGTTTGCGGCCAGAATAAAATAGATTTATGTTTGGATTTATCTGAAATATGTTTGTTATGACGGTATTTTTTTGCTGCGTGTACCTAAGAAAAGCAAGAGAAATTTGTTTTGACGGAGCAAATGCCATATTCGAAATTATAGGGGTATGTGGATTATAACATTGTTCGATAGTGAATATAATAATATACCGGCAGTTAATTTTTTTTTTTCATATTCTGACAAGTGTAACTATTGAAAAAAACAATTTCAAAATATTATGGAAAAAATTTGAATACAAGACAACGCTATCCGATTTCACCATAAAACACGCTACAAAAAACAGACTACCTAAACCAACGAACCAACCATTGATTTCTAGCATACACGGTCATTTTCAAAAACCCATTAATGGGTGAAAAACACCCATTTTCGCTAGAAGTGGCTTTCCCCATTCAATGGGTAAATCCGATTTACCCATTAATGGGTAAAATCAGTTTATGTCACAAAATGGGTATTTTTTCACCCATTGCAAAGAAGCCGAAATGGGTATTTATTCACCCATTGCAAAGAAGCCAAAATGATTAAAAAATTACCCATTTTTGCATGCAGATTATGTAGCAGTTGGTAGATTGTAATTTTATGATATTCAGGGTAATCAATCAATAAGTACTTAAATAAAATACTTGTACTTGTTTTTATTCATGCTTTTTTTATATATGGATTCGACTTCTTTACTGGCTCCAAAATGCTCGCCTCAATGCTCCGTGCACACTAAACGATTGTCAACGTTTAGTTAAAGTTGAATCGACGATCTGGAAGCATAATTCTGAAGCATTTGATTATTTATATACCAACAACATCATTTGTCTTACTTGCGTTGTTCCGAAAGTGTTAAGTTTCATATATTATTGTAGTTTTTATGAAATGAAAAAACTGAAACAAGCGGCGCTTTCCACCAACGAGGCACCGGATACGCTTGGTTTTAGAACTTTTTTTCACCCATTAATGTGTAAAAATATACCAGTTTTTTTTTTATTGTATGAGGTTTCCTCCAATGGGTGTTTTTTTACCCATTGCATGATTGAGAATTCCCCCATTTTGTGACAGACGGGATGGCTATTTGAAAATGGGTGTTTTTTTACCCATTAATGGGTTTTCGCAAACAACCGTGTACAAAAGTTGACAGTAAAAGTAATTTTTTGCGTGACATAATTAATGGACGTTCCCTTTACTCAAACTGGTTTGTTTGTGTGTAATTACTCGTTTTTATTCATATGGCCTCATGTTTCCTCTCTTCTTTGTTAACCATGGATATAGCACGCTAAGCTCAGTTTACCCATAATCGCAAAAAAGTGCACATACTAATTTATGGGTCAGTTGACTTTACCCATATATGAGTAAATTTATATGGGAAAAAATACTCAAATATGGGTAAGTAGTAACGTACCCTTAAATGGGTATGGGCACTTTTCGTGATTATGGGTATTCTTCACCCATATTTGAGTAAACTGATCTTAGCGTGAGCGTACCGGTATTGCTCTCCCGCTTCATTTTTCTTAAATTTTGAGTACAATTGTATGCTATCTCTTTTTCTCTCACGTAAATGTTACTCAATTTTCGTTAAAAAATAGATCAACACAATTTTTGAGTAGATCCACTTATTGCGAAAATTGAGTAAAGGCCCAGCTACAAAGGGAAGCGCAACGGCGCATTGCGGCAGCTTTTGACATAAAATATATGGATTAACTGTCAAAAGCTGCCGCAACGCGCCGTTGCGCTCCCCATTGTAGCTGCGCCTTAACATTTCCGTGAGAGAAACAGATATAGCACACTATAGACCTTTCTTGTGGATTGTTTTTATTGCCTTACCGAATATTTTACACTCTATAGAGTATATTTTTCTATGGGACCTTTGTTTTTTGAAGCCTAGAACTATTGAAAAACAATAAAAACTGTTAAATTACCATTTCACCCCATATGCACAGTGGTGAATACCCATTTGGCGCTCTCTTCCTCGATATGATGTTTCTCTTCTGTGGTGAGCTTCACATTAACTTACTATCTCTTCACTCTTATGGAGAAATCTTATAAGCAGATGTAAGAGTGCTCGCTTAGAACATGACAGTTTTCTTATGGCTGGCCCACATATTTTGTACATTTTATTTGAAGGATTGTTTTGGTTGATATCATAACAATGATAATGAATATGTTTATAACAATGATGAGTTTTATTACTATGATAGTGGTGAATATTATTTTAATTACTATTTTGATTGGCATTATAATTGTTATTGTTATTTTTCTTATACATATTTTGAAATGACTGAAATATTTACCTGCACTTATTAATTCAGACAAAGCACCAAAAAATTAAAAAAAAGCCACTAAATTATTAAGGCCTTTGCCAACAAATAATGTGCGATCAGCATTAAAAAATTAGGAATGAGCAATAAAAAATGAGAAATGATCTTCGGATAATCTAATTGTGAGCGGTAAATCTGTCAAATAAAGCAACAGCAATGTGCAATTAAATATGACTTAATTTCCGCCAAATGATGTAATTTGAGCACTAAACTGCTCGCATATGTCTTTGAATTTTATAGCATTTTCCCATAAAAATAGTAAAACGAGCAATAAATAACTGAATAACCACAATAAAAAAAACTCAAATGTCCTGAGTAGTAGATACAACAACCCATCTTTATATTAAAAAATAATTTGATATCGTGAAAACTTTCCCATTAAATAATCAAAAACATCATTTAAAAACTGAATAGGTTCCAGAGAGCAGAAATCAAATTCATGCATAAAATTGGAAATGAGCCATAAAAATTTAGGATGTGTTTCAGGACAAATTAAAACTTTCCATATGAAAGTGATTAAATGAGCAATGAATATTCAATAATGTGCAAAAGACAATGATATTTTTTTAAATGGACTAATGAACGTATACATTCCAAATAAGAGTTGTTGAGCTTCTTCAACTCTACAAAAATTAACCTGTGATAATTTTGAAATGGTTATCAAACCCTTATCAATGTTCAGGCGAACAAATCTCAACAGCAATCGGAAATTTAAAATATGGGCAATTTTCTAATATAAAGCAGTACTGAAAAAAAACTACTCATTTGCATGGCTTGCATTTTTCAAAGAAGATTGGAAACAACGACAGTAAATTCTCACCAAATTTGCAATGAAACATCATTTTTCTAATTAATCAAAGCAAAGGACATTTCTAAATTCAAATTGCGCAATGAACTAATGGAAAAATAACATATAACTGGCCTAATGATTAGGTCAAATCGTCCAGATAAAAATAAAAATAGAATTGAAAAATGTATGCCACATCGGACAGTCTGTAAATGAGGACATATCAACTTTAAGAAGTTAGTAGGTTATTTTTCCAACATTTAACGATTTCACATTTGCGGTGCATTACAAACGTTGTAAGGAGCCTCTATGAACTTAAATAAGTTGTCATAACTGGAGCTTTGTCAATTTGAAGGAGCATAAATATTAGGAAGAAAAAAGCCGCTACAACGAAAAACGTATACATGGTCATTAGAATATGATTAAATGCTGATTCTTGGAAATTGGATGATGAATTGGAATCAGATGTTTTTCGAATATTCTCAAATGTATAATAAACTGAAGCTATCTGACTTTGAAAAAGCAAAGGATCTTGTTAACGGAATCCCCTACACTCTTTTTGGTAGCCATTGATAATCCATTGGTAATCCCTTGATATATAATGTTTGTAAGAAGAACCCCTTCATAACTTCGCAAGAAATTAATCAGTTAAAACTGGAAGTCCTTATCATGGAGACAACGTCCAGAAATACCAGCATCTGTCTGTTCCTGAGCATCCTTGAGGTTTAAAAACGCGTAATCGTCATTCTGAAAAAAAAAAACTTGGTTAAACCGACCGCACCTTCGATCATCCGAAAGGGCTTATTGTCGTTGCTCAGAGATTGCATCGGGAACCGCTCAATATAAAAGTAAGTTGCGAAGTTTCCGAAGTTGACAGGTTTCCGACTGTGTGTAATCGCGGTGTGGTGGATGAGTGGATCAAGTACAAGGACGTTAGAACGACGAATCATGTTCGTAAATAATAAGAATTTACCTGCGTTGTTACCAAACGTATTGCTTTATATTATAAAACTGCCCAAATATTTTGACGTAGACTACGTCTTACGGCAAGGGTAGGGTGTCAAATGAAAATCTAAAATATTGCGACCGTCACGAAAAACCGTACGTTTTGTACGCGAATAACTCAAAAAATACACGATAGATTTACATGATTTCTTCTTCAATCGGTCGGAAATTTTACCGCGCTCCAGTTCAATTGTCAAACATTATTCTAAAACAATAGTAAACTATTGAAAATAACGCATATATAAGGTGATGTCTTATAATGTCATTTTGCAGAGTAAATTTACCAAATTTCCTATCACAGATTTCAAATCGAAGCAAGGAACGTCTTGCATCATCTTCTTTTTCTTTGTATTAGAGAGAGACTTTAACCAATCATGTCATTCGTCTCTCCATGTACATCTCGCATGCAGCTGAGAACGGTGTAAAACGAACACTTAGGAAAATTTTGCCTCAGTCGTTTGGCAGCATTGAAGCTGTGCGGAGCTGGTCGCTGGTCGCAGGCAGCTGCTTCATTCGTCCGGCAGCGGAGCTGGTCGCAGAGGCAGCTGGTGGTCGCGTAGCAGATGGTGGTCGCGTAGTAGCTGATGGTGAAGTGTACAAGGCTCTCCCAAACAGCGATCGTCGCGATGAGGTAAAATGGCGGATATGGGGGCGCACAATCGCGTCGGTTTGTGCAAGCCGCCATCTTACCTCATCGTGGCAATTGTTTCGCCGCGACTTCGAAAACGCTGCTGTTTGGGGGCGAGCAGCAGTAGGTGGAAATAATCTGTCCTGTTGAGGACAATAAATTAAAATAAAAGAGTTGTTTATTAAAGAACTAATCTTAAATTGCGTTCGGTGCTCGGTGGAGGGCAAGCCGTCAGTAAAAATTTTCCCCAGCTGGTTGGCGCAATCCATAAATTGATAATCTGTCCTTTTGAGGACAACCAATCCAGTTCAGAGAGTTGTTTATATAAGAATTAAATTAATATTTCTTTCGGTTTGTGCGTCATTTAATCTAGTGCCGATTTGTTTTCCACGACTGCAAAAACGCTACTGTTTGCGGTAGAGCCTCCATGGAAGGCGAGCAGGACAATTCTCCGACGGTGAAAATGTTTTCCTAGCTGGTTGGCGCAACCCGCGATGAATCAAAAAATCAATTCAATTTCTTATTTAAGAGAGTTATTTGAATAAGAGTTTATCTCACATTTCGGTCGATTGACAGTTATATTGGATTTTGCCAAATCGTTACCAGGCAACAGTGTACTATGCAGCGGATCCATAAAATCAGTGAAAATAAATCAAAGCCTGCCGGTTGCTTCGATTTATTTTCACCGAAAAATCCTACCAGATACAAATCCATCTTTGCTATATTCAATTTAATATTCTCAGCTTGAGAGTTTGTTTGATTGGGATTTTCGTTTCAAATTGTCGATTGGCAGCCAGTGGTATTAGCAAAACTTGTTTTGAACATAATATTCCGAACCAACATTCTCTGTAATTTCTAATTAGTAGTGTATTATAAACAGTTGTTCTGTTGTGTTAACGATTCGCGTTAGATAGAGTCCTACCTCTAGGAAGAAAAACGTATTGAGAAACATAGTGAAAGTGAGAATGCCTAACCGATTTGATCCAGAACGCTTGCGCAGATTCAGGAAGCGCATAAAGAGCGAACATACGGAAAATCCTCCGAAACGACCATGCACCGATGCCAAGCGAGCTCGTAGTTATCGGGCGAAATTGAAAGCAGCAAGAGGTAATGCGTTGTCAACAACTAGTTGGGACGCTGGAGAAGGGCCTTCAACTCGAGGTAGGAAATTGATATTTATCAAATTCAAATCAATTTGACAAAGTGCATGTCATCATAGCAATTGAATATCCTTCTATGTTATCGCTCCCTGTCTTAATAAATTTCAACATAGTATTTATTGTATTCTGGTGATGACATGCACCGCGTGCTTTTACATCATACGAACCTACAAATGATATCGATACAAATAATGCGCTGAACATATTTTAATGCGTGATTATTTTCTCAGGTGTTTATTTTATATTTATAAGAATTTATCATACATTAACCAAACTTTTCTCCCATATTCATTGCAAAGAATAATGATATTTTATGAAACTCACTTTCTTCTGCGAGATCTAATATATATTTCGATTTCCTTAACGTTTTGGCCATAATGGATTCACTAATTTACCTGACATTCACATAGAAACATGAATAATAATCTCACAAAAAAAACCATAAACCATATTTTAGGTACGAATTTAACCTTATATTCCCAACTTTGGCCTAATGTATTTATCACATAGTAATATGTAGAATATAAAAGTTTTCAATGGAAAAGTAAGAGTGAGCGGTTGTGTATTTTTCGTTGAGCTTATTCATATAACTAAATGAATATAGTGTGAATTTTAATGTTTTGAAATGGAATGGCCGATTGATCACTTGAGAAAGTCATTTAGATGTTATAAAGTAGCTTTATATTTCGTATAGTATACCGAATATAGCCGAATGCCTGGGGCGATAATATAAATAAATGCCCGGAGCAATGAAATAACCAAACTTTACTGAAATTCGTCCGAACAAGAATCCATCGGAAGTTTTCGACTTTTCATGGTCCAGCACAGCAAACGCCTTGTTAAGCATGTCTTAGCAAAGGTATAACTAGTTGAATATCGTTTCTAGCTAAATTATTGTATGAGTTATAGTTAAAATTGTAATTGTGCGCTACATAATCGACTGTGCCAAGGGACATGTACCCTATATACTTATATATAACCTTACAACATTTGCAAGATAATTTTTGTTACTTTCTGTTTGATAAAACTTCCTGAACTTTGAACATTTTTAGAGACGCTTACACATCTGAAAATGTTGCAATTGATTATTGTGTTTTCATAACAATCATATTTTCTGATAACGAATTTTATCGTTATTTGAATTTTAGAGTATTTATTTATTACCCTTGAAATCCAGAATTGCTAAAATTGCATAAATTGCAAATTTTTGATTCTTTGAAGTTAAATTATGCTAAGGCAAACTACAACTCAGATTGTATACAAATGATCCGAATGGTATGGTATTTAAATGGTGAATGTTGAAAAAGAGACAAGGCATCAGTCAAAATATATGTTTGTATGTTCGTATTATAGAGTTTCATCCGCTGCCTGTCGTTACTGAAATCCCCCAAACGATGCAAAACATTGTTGATGGTTCCGGCAATGGTTAGAATTCCGAGATGCAGGCCATTCAGGCACAGTATGACATACGAATAAACATTTAGTAATGTTAAGCGATTATGATTATAAGAATGAGCAAAACTATCATTAATTTAATAATTTTATATTCCCCAACAGATCCTCAACTATCTTCTATGCCTTAAAGATAGTCCATCGTAAAACGTGCAACCGTGGCCGTGTCATCATTTAAACCAGAAGGCCCTTTTCAGGGCCACCAAAGAGTTATAAAGAGTGTACAAGAGAATTTTCCCGCGCACTGACTTCATAAAACCAAACGGCCCTTGTCAGGGCCACCAAATAATATCTCAAGAGCGTACAATAGAATTTTCTTACATACTGGCTTCAAAACGCTGGTCTAATGTCCCATAAGAGCCGCACCCGTCATATTGTGACTTAAACTGCTTCTATC
Source organism: Aedes japonicus (assembly GCA_034211315.2). Lineage (NCBI taxonomy): Eukaryota > Metazoa > Arthropoda > Insecta > Diptera > Culicidae > Aedes > Aedes japonicus. The sequence goes on from JASCZW010005718.1 coordinate 133,602, forward strand.
AGTAAGGGCAAGCGACCGGCACGAATAATTGAAACCTTTTTAACGCTAATAATAGCCCCACAGAATTTCCCTGACATTACAATGCATCACTTGGTTTAACGTAGTCTACGTCAACCGGTCGTGTCTTGTACACAACCCCACTGATTTTTTTATTTCCGATTACTATTTTGGTTTGTGCGCCTGAACATTGATAAGGGTTTGATGACCATTTCAAAAATATCACAGGTTGATTTTTGTCCTTTTCCTTGGCATGGATACATTTTTTAACCGTATTTATAAGTAGTGACCATATTAAATGATCCTTACCGACAATATTTTTTTCAATACAAGCGACAGTCTTATGGTTATTGGTAAGCTCAACATATCATTTGATAAAAAAAATCAGTTGAAGAAGCTCAACAACTCTTATTTGGAATGTATGCGTTCATTAGTCCATTTAAAAAAATATCATTGTCTATTGCACATTATTGAATATTCATTGCTCATTTAATCACTTTCATATGGAAAGTTTTAATTTGTCCTGAAACACATCATACACTTTTATGGCTCATTTCCAATTTTATGCATGAATTTGATTTCTGCTCTCTGGAACGTATTCAGTTTTTAAATGATGTTTTTGATTATTTAATGGGAAAGTTTTCACGATATCAAATTATTTTTTAATATAAAGATGGGTTGTTGTATCTACTACTCAGGACATTTTAGTTTTTTTTATTGTGGTTATTCAGTTATTTATTGCTCGTTTTACTATTTTTATGGGAAAATGCTATAAAATTCAAAGACATATGCGAGCAGTTTAGTGCTCAAATTACATCATTTGGCGGAAATTAAGTCATATTTAATTGCACATATACTAATAGCTGTTGCTTTATTTGACAGATTTACCGCTCACAATTAGATTATCCGAAGATCATTTCTCATTTTTTATTGCTCATTCCTTATTTTTTAATGCTGATCACACATTATTTGTTGGCACAGGTCTTAATAATTTAGTGGCACTTTTTTAATTATTTATTGCTCAAATCTTTCTCTTAATTGATGATTAATTATGCTGCCATTTTGAAATTGTTAATATTATTATAACTATTATTATTCTAATTATAATAATAATAATAACTATAATTATTTTTGGTAATATTACTGTAATTATTATTTTATTCATCTATACGATCATTATAATGATGGTTTTATGATTTTGATGTAAATTTTGTTAATTTTGTTATGGTTATTATGATAATGACTATATGATTGCTATTTCTGTTCTGTTTATTTTCATAAAAAAAGATATTGATGACAATAATGATCATTCTGTTGAATTATTACTAGAATTTTCAAAATAATTAAGCTTATTAGTATTATGATAATGATAATTATGATAACATTGAATAATAATACAGTCTTTGTCACGTTATTAATATTTTTATGATAAATATGATTATTATGTTTCTTATGATTATTTTTGTTTGATAATTATTATTGTAAAATAATTTTATTCTATTACTATTATTATCTATTATCATTCTATTAATTTTATTATTATTTAAATTTTTGTTATAGTTATTGTTCTAATTAGGATTTTTTTTGAAATCCCAGCTACTGAAGATTATAATATTTATGATAATGATTATTTTAGAGATACAGGAATCCTTGGATCTAAAATCATAAAGTAATAATTACTGTGATAGTAATAATGACTATCCAAATCATTATAAGAATATATGTATACATATACATATAAAGTAATTGAATTATAATAGAATTATCTTAACAATTATTATCATCATTTAAAATATTATTAAAGTTGCTTACATAATTTTGAATATTATATATTTTTTGAATAAGATGAGTAGAATGGTTTTAATTAGAAGTATTATCAAAAATACTTATATTTTTATTATTATTATAATTATAACTATCACTAAATTTTTACTGTGGTAATTATTATAGCAGTCGATTTAATTATTTATTTATTATTTCTGCTATTATTTTCATGGTTATAATAAAAATAAAAGTTGTAATTAGTATAACAAGAAAAATTATCAATAAAGGGTGATACGGTCAAAATTTGGTCAAGGGAAAACGCGTGTAAATCGGTGAAATCGTTTATTTAAAAAATCAAATTAAATTTCTTTTTCAAGTTCAATTAGTATAAAATTCAGGAAAAATATTCAGTTAGGCTTCCGCTTTTCCAAATCCGAATTGCCAGGCCTTACGCTTGACCCCTGCCATCAGATTTTGTACAGCCACCTTGTCCACCTTCTTCGCCGCAGAAAGCCAGTTTGCCTTAAACTGCTGCTCGTCCTTAGCAGTTTTTTTGGTCTTCTTTAGGTTCCGCTTGGCAATAGCCCAGTATTTCTCAATTGGGCGGAGCTCTGGCGTGTTGGGAGGGTTCTTGTCCTTGGGAACCACCTGCACGTTGTTGGCGGCGTACCACTCCATGGCCTTTTTACCGTAATGGCAAGATGCCAAATCCGGCCAAAACAGTACGGAACAACCGTGTTTCTTCAGGAAAGGCAGCAGACGTTTATTCAAACACTCTTTCACGTAAATTTCTTGGTTGACAGTCCCGGAAGCTATGAAAATGCTGCTTTTCAAGCCACAGGTACAGATGGCTTGCCAAACCAGTTATTTCATTGCGAACTTTGACAGTTTCGTGTGCTTGAAAATATCTGCTACCTTTCCCCTTTCTTTTGCCGTATAAAACTCCTGTCCCGGAAGCTGCTTGTAGTCGGCTTTGACGTAGGTTTCGTCGTCCATTACCACGCAGTCAAACTTCGTCAGCATCGTCGTGTACAGCCTCCGGGATCGTGCTTTGGCCGTCGTATTTTGTTTATCATCGCGATTTGGAGTCACTACCTTCTTGTAAGTCGATAGTCCGGCTCGTTTTTTGGCTCGATGCACGGTTGTAGACGATACACCCAGCTTTTTTGCGGCATCTCGGAGAGATAGGTTAGGGTTTCGCTTGAAACTACCGACAACTCTCTTTGTCGTCTCAGCGGCTTCCGGTTTTCGATTTCCCCCGATCCAGACTTCCTGGCTGTCGACAAACGTTCCCCAAACACTTTAATTACATTTGTAACGGTTGATTTGGCAACTTTTAGCGATTTTGCCAACTTTGCGTGCGAGTAGCTCGGATTTTCGCGATGCGCGAGCAAAATTTTGATACGCTGCTCTTCTTGCTTGGACGGCATTTTGACAACTGAAGAGTGAATTCCAAAATCAAAATAGGAGCAACATTCTACACACACACCTTCAAAATGAGGGGTGTTCAGGTTTTTAAAATGCAAAATTGAAAGAAATACGTCAAGTTGATATTGACCAAATTTTGACCGTATCGCCCTTTACATTAATGACTATGATTATTATTATTAAATTATTTATTTTCTATTGATATTTTTATGAAAAAAAAAAAATCATTGAAGATCTTTTCGAGAGTTACTTTACCATTACTGTGAATCACTGCGATAATAATGACTATTATGATTATTCAATATACATTATTCCTGTCTTGATCATTTTATGTATTCTCATGAACATTTTCATCATAAATTATCTTATGATGAATATGTGTTGTTATTATTATTAAATTAATTTATATGCATTAAAGTGAATATTATCATGACAATAAGAGCAATGATCATAATGTTAACAATTATTAATAATATTTATAATAAATATATTTTCATTATTACTATCATGATTACTTTGAATGGTGGGTGTTGGCCAAAATTGGATTTTTCAGATATAATCCTAAATAGGTTACAGAGGTTTTTCATACATCTAGTAGCCTTACGTCCGTGCTCCATCACAGTATTTTCTATTGTGATGTGTCCAATTCAATGGGTAAATTGAACTGAAGGTGAATTTGAAAGAAGGGGAACTTGGAGTAGAGCACACGTACCCACTGGTTGACACTAAATATTGGCCAACGTGCTTTTGCACATTTGTGACACAAGTTTTCAAATCCAAAGTTCGAATGCCGTACTGCATCAGTGCCCAGACTTTTTGTTAATGAATCTGGACACATTTCAAACCACAAACTAGCATGCAGTTATGAGCTTGTAAATTTATAAGAGCATATTAGTGTTAAATTTGAGAGGATTCATCGATTTCTTTTACAATTTTTCCAAGTTGTAACATTCCGCCCACTCTTATGTTAGGCGGTGGGAATTTCTTTCGTGATATCGGATCGGTAGATTTACAGTTAGGTTATAAAGAGCACCTGAGCCGAAGAGATAAATAGAAGTGAACTTTCAGATGATTTGTTTATAGATCAAACAAATAATTAACCTTCAAACATTATATGTAATCAGTAACAATGAAGGGTGGCAGTGATAGTATAGACCAATAAAACTTCAAGATTAAGGGGCTATTAAGAAGAACATCCGTTTGAGTTCATCAGATAGAGCTCGAATCGGCTTCAGCTTAATAAACAACTGGGTATTATAGTCATTTGTTCAATGCCTTCTTTTTCACTATTCTAGTTCGATGCTCATTTCAGCCAATAGTGTCCAGCACATAGTTATAATCAATCATCGACAGCCCGCCACAATAACTCTTAGTATCTTTGCAGAGCAATGACTTAGCTTTTTAACCATCCGGGGAAATGAAAGGATTCTACTTATATCCTTGTGATTTTGTTTTGTTTGGTTTTTTGTTATGCTTGTCTCTTTGCAGTCACAATTCAAGGTAACTCCTTCTCACTAAATTTTCATTATCAATCTCCACCTATCCTTAACCATCTAGGTGCAGATCGGCGGGTGGAGCTAATCAATAACAATACTAATTTTTATTTTGCCCCAGCAGAAACGATTGGGTTTGATGAAGTATTGGGTTTGGATGGTTAAGGGGAATTCTTGAGAAAGAATTTATTGTTGCAGGGCACCTTCTACCTTTTTAATTTGGTTTGAATAAATATTTAATAAGTTGGGTTTATGAGATGTTTTTAAAACTCAAAATTCAAACGGTATAAACTTGACATGTTAATCGGTTCCATTATGAAAAGTTTTTAATGTTTATAATTTTTGAAGAATTTGGTTCGGGGTTCTCAAATTATTATGGCCAATTGAGTGCTATACAAATTATTACCGGCTAGCCGTTTTACACACGGGTTTCTCAAAACTTTTTATGTAATATGTATTTTAGTTAGGCAAAGATGAATTAATGTACCAGAAACTGGACGGACACTTGCGCCTACCCAGTGGAGGACCTGGATACGACCACCCATGTGAGTCTATAGTATCGCACGAGCTGACAAGTGCAACGGGAAGGACTTATAGGTGTATAGACCTGGGAGTGAGTCCCCGGATACGCAATCTTAGCAGGAAAGCACGGACTATACACTGAACATTTACAATTACAATTACTATCATGATTACTTTGAATATTTTCGATTCAACTTTATAAAAATGGTATCAACTATGATAATTATTAATGAAATCAATTCTTCCCAATTTAATATGTTGGTTAGTTAAAATGTATTGATTTTTTTCTGATTATAATTAAAACATCCATTTTGTTCAATATTATTCAGCTTGTTTTATTTAACTTACTATGATTATGAAAAAAAATCTGATTTTTATGGTAACCATTGTGAAAAAGTTGTTTAATTATAATTATTCAAATGTATTTTTTCTCGTTAATTTCATAATTATGATTTTAATTATTTTACTCTTATGATTATTGGGTTTCTGCTTATTATGATTTTGATAATAATGATGCATGTCATTTTGATTATTTTTTATATGCGTATTATTTTAATCATTCCTATGTGTAGGATTTTGATAATGAATATTATGGCGAAAATAACTAGTTTCGTAATAACTATCATGAAAGTGTATGGTTTTGATTTGGATTATATTGGTTAGAACGGTTATTATACATAAGATCATTTTTAAAATAATTACAACTATGTTGCATAAGATAACTATTATTATGACTATTATGATTTGAATAATCAATACATGTTTTGAATATTAATGTTGTGATCGTTATTGCTATAAATTATATTTTAAAAATTATTATGATAATTAAGATTTTAGTGATGAATATTTATTAGATACTAGCTGGCCCGGCAGACGTTGTCCTGCCCATAATTAAATTACTTAATGGAAAATTGGAGAAGGAGTTATAAATGAAAAAGTTTATTTGCAATAAGTATTAATTCCATTTATTTAGAGTTAATTTCTTACTGTTGTGTGATGATTTTATCAAAATGTGTTGCTGTAAGGTAAGGTTTATTGTCCAAGAAAACTTATAGAACATTATATTACCATAGGTGTTGGCATGAACTGTTCTCTTATTATGTTCGTTGCCCCAAACGAAGTCATTTGAAAACAACCATTATAACTCTGGATGTTCTGCAGAATATCTTATAATCACTTTCTGATCCAGACACCAATGAGCGCAAACGCTCTGGTGGTGGATTTAGTGGCGTTACTTTAACTTTGCCACTTACACAACACAATTCATTTGGTGTTTCATTTGGGAGCTACAATGCATAACAATGAGAACAAACTTCACTCATTGATTCAATGGCGATTGATTTATCCGCACTGCAATTAATCAAAGGATCATATTGAAATGCACGTTGAAGATTTTGCAGAATGTAAGTTTGCTGTCGTAGTCGTTTAGTGATGTTATTTTGGGTACGATTGTCACCAGATCTTTCTGATACTTCCCGATTACGCTTCTTTCTATCGCTTGTATTTCGACCTGCTCTCTCTTCTTGATCCAACATCGGTCGAGCCCGTGCCATTCGTTGTCGATCCAAGTCATTTTGAGTTGCATGCAGAACGTCTCATTCAAGATTTTGCTGCGCTAACAGTCGTGCGGCTGCAGCGACCAATATTACTTCGTCTAGTAGGAGGCATTGCATAATAATACTAAATTGAAATTGCAACATTATTAGTTTCTTCTAAATTTCTAGTAATATGTTCGTTTTCACTTTCCTGGTGCAATATTAATATAAACAGTGAACGATACTAATATAAACAAAAATGTTATTATACACCTGTCAGATCAACATAGAATACAAAAACTAATACTCTCATTCTCCATCGAACTTCACTCCTATTTACATCTCGCTGCGAGATATCACCAATACAAACGTTTCAATTTATACGTGAACCTACACGTTTACACTGCCCAAGTAACAATTTCAGTTCTATTCCAGCCGTATAGCGCTCCTCCCGGCTTTGTTGATGAAACTACATTCAAAACTGTTTTGTCCACCAACACCTCCTCTATGCATCTTTAAAGCCGAAATGTATACAAAGTGGCCCACTCTTTAGACGGTTGTGAGAACAAATTAATAAAACCTTTCCAAGACCATAAAGATTTTGAAAATGTTCTAGTGAATGATGTTATTATTAGAGATAATGCCGAATGGCCACAGCTGTCAACATTCACGGCGATATCGTGGTTTGTTTTTGTTGTTCTGCTTTGTTCGATTCTCTGCTCTTCTGATTCATTCGACAGTAAATAATGGCTAAGAAAAAAGCTCAAGTGTTGCGGAAAATTATGTTTGAAAGCAAAATATATAAAACAAATTGAGTTTTTTTGTTTAGCATATCATGCTCCAAATCATATGCGCATTTAATTGTATGGTGAATATTGGCATGATAAGAGCTGAAAATTAATGCGCCTCGGAAATTATGCGAGTTTACAACATCAAAAACAAAATTTAAAGAAATATATTCGATAAATTAACCAAAAACGTCTGAAAATTGATGGAATTCAATAAGGTTATCTGAACGAATACCGAAATTTGCCTTAGATCTACAGTTCAATTGTATGACATTTAAAATTTAGTGTTTTTTTTTTCCACATTTCAATTATTTCATTCATTCCAATATGGCGATTGCAAGCAATCACAGTTTTAGCAATGGTTACTATAAAACTATCTGATCACTTGGAAGCTTTTCAAATTACCAATTAGCCGTTTAATGCATTTACTGGAAGAAAAATGGTTTTAAAATGCTTTTTCAACTGACCATAATAAGATAATATGAATGAGTCCTAAAACGGTATTTAAAAACAGCATTTTATGATTTTACAAAGTCAAAATAAAAACTTTGATAGGGATAAAATTTTAGAAGTTAAGGTTTTAAGATTGTTGAAAAAAAAGCTGTTTATGTTCTTATAAACCTGACTAAAATTTGAAACCTATTGGCATCTCTTGCTGCCATAATAAAACCGAATTGATTTCTGGTGGCTTTCATAAAACTTTAATAAAACTTAGTAAAGCTGAATGGTTTTGGCAATGTTACTTGGGTGAGGTTGCTTTTTACGCAGGAATGAGTGCGCTGAAAAAAAAATCCTTAAAAACAACTGAGTAGCTCCTAGAATTCACGTACAAACCCGTAATTTACGAAAACCTCGTAAAAAGCAACAAAAGTGATTATTTAAACGCGCTTATGACAAAATCTAAGTGAACAGTATCTCCTCGCGTGAATTCTGAACACCACGTAAACAAAAACTCGCATAATAAATCGTTTTTCGCATAATTTTTCAAAAAGTCCTAAATAACAGAGAGATTCGCTCCTCTCTCGTCCTTTTTTTGTTAATTAAGACGCCATTATAAAATTTTCCAACGGTTTCTCCTTCCAACTCGATGGATGGTGTTGTTGTTTTCTATTATGATATTTCCATGCAAAGTGAAAATTTAATTTAAATGAATTTTTTTACTTTCCCGAAAAAATTTCGTACATTTTTTATTTTAAAAACCTGTTGGAATTCAAGACGAATCAAATGAAAAAGAAATCAAGTAATTCCATTGAGTCGTTCGTGAGTTATGCTGTCACGAACGGACAGCATTTCATTTTTATATATATAGAAGATATATTATATATATATATATATATATATATATATATATATATATATATATATATATATATATATATGTATATATATATATATATATATATATATATTATATATATATATTATATATATTATATATTATATATATATATATATATTATATATATATATTATATATATATATATATATATATATATTATTTAATTATCGCGTTAATGACAAAATCTAAGTGAACAGTATCTCCTCGCGTGAATTCTGAACACCACGTAAACAAAAACTCGCATAATAAATCGTTTTTCGCATAATTTTTCAAAAAGTCCTAAATAACAATGAGAGATTCGCTCCTCTCTCGTCCTTTTTTTGTTAATTAAGACGCCATTATTAAATTTTCCAACGGTTTCTCCTTCCAACTCGATGGATGGTGTTGTTGTTTTCTATTATGATATTGCCATGCAAAGTGAAAATTTAATTTAAATGATTTTTTTTACTTTCCAGAAAAAATTTCGTACATTTTTTATTTTAAAAACCTGTTGGAATTCAAGACGAATTAAATGAAAAAGAAATCAAGTAATTCCATTGAGTCGTTCGTGAGTTATGCTGTCACGAACGGACAGCATTTCATTTTTATATATATAGATAGATTATTACTTTTGTCGTTTTTTGTTTTCACAATTCATGTTTTTATGATTGTTAATTGTTTGATTATTATAATTTCTATTATTGTTGTGATCTATATGATTGTTATGATAAGTATCTCGAAATATCTCGAACCGGTACATTAAAGTTAAAGAAAAAACAACTTCTCAGGTGTTCGACTACAATATCTAGGGTTTTTTTTTTCATTAGGGCGAATCTACAATTGAGAGATTCTCTCCGGGTTCGCTCTCTTTCATTCATAAACCAATCACCCCAAGTAACCACAAGCATTAAAGCAAAGTCAGAAAAGGGCCTTAATTCAACATTATTCATGCTTAGAAATCATTTATTAGCATTAACGGTGCTCGTAAATAATAAATTGGAAAGCCTAATGCATGAAAGCATTATTAATATAAGCACTCTTTCTCTGGCCTAAACGGTAGATATAGGGCTACTATTTCGTGCCTATAAACTTTGTTATTGTTTTGGCTGGCAAGCTCGTTTATGTGGCATTACATGTTCATTAAATGCTTATTACTCGCTTTGCACTCCCTCTTCACTTTACTCAATTTTTGAGTACAATTGTATGCTATCTCTTTTTCTCTCACGAAAATATCACTCAAAAATTGAGTTTATTCACTTTTTAACGAAAATTGAGTAAAATTTCCGTGAGAGAAAAAGAGAAAGCATACAATTGTACTCAAAAATTGAGTAAAGTGGAGTGGGAGTGTGGAAGCACAGCTCTTGACATTTTCGATGTTAAAGTAAACAGCAATGGATTGCGAGCAGTGGAGAAAAATATTGAAAAGTGGAAATTTCCGTCGTAAAGTGAATAAGTATAAAAAATGAAGAACTCCATGTGAAACCACTTCTTTAAATATTAACGTGTCCGGAAGTGCATCATCGAGTCTTCAGAATGATTCCCTGGAAGAACCAGTTCATTCATTGTATATGGAGGATCTACCTACATCACTAAACACCGAAGAAATCAGTTCCAATGTTGATTTGGATATACCGAACGAAGATTTTGAAGAATACAGTCCTGATGAGCTATCTGACTATGAATTAGAGGATGCAGACTTCCAGGGAGTAACTCAAGAAGATAGTTTGATAGAAGCCGATACCGAAACCGAACTACATGAAGACCAAAGTTTGGGTACTTTTTTGCGAAATTGGAGCCTAGAATTCAACATATCGCAAAATGCACTCAAGCCTCTAATACAAAAGCTACCCCAGTACGATCGAGGCCTCCCCAATAATCCCAGACGATTGCTGCGTACTCCAAGAAACAAACCTACTGTCATCACCGTCGAAGGAGGTGAATACTGGCATCAAGGCATCGGTAAACATCGGTTCTGGATCTGGTTTCGTAACTTCCAATAACGTTTCTAATTCCTCAATCATTACAGAAACTTGTCTGCGCCAAACTTTCTTCAATTTGACGGAATCGTACACTGTTTGTATAAACGTAAATATTGACGGATTGCCAGTTTTCAAGAATGGACCAGATCAAGTTTGGCCCATCTTTATCTTTATCTTTATTTGGAGCAGGGAAAAGCCCGTTTGAGTAGAGCTGCAGCTGTGAGCTCTTTCTCAAATGGGCGCAAAAAACCTCCTCTTCTTTTCGTATCAACAGACTCTTACATAGTTTCCAAATGATACAATGATTGCTTAAATCTACTTAACGAACTATACATAATAATAAACTACCTTGAACTAAAAAAAAAAAAATCTAACGTGTGTTGTTATGTGGAGGTGCGAGTACTTTGTAAAATTTTTTTCGAAGAGTGGAACGAGGAACATTGAAGTCAAATTCGTTGGAACAGCGGTTGAAGGATCTACACATACTTGCAAATGGTTCGTTATGCCCGTAATTTGTTCGAGCACCATGTAGGAAAAGGAACGAAGACGAACGAAGTTGACGATAGGGAATATTTATGTTTAGACGCGACAACAGTTGAGGACAATCGATTTTCGATTGAAGAAGGTCAGAAACAAAGAGCGTTTTTGAAACTTCACGACGTGTACTCAGTAACTCTAGACCTATAAGTTCACATCGCGCATCGTAGCTAGGCAGATTGATTGGATCATTCCATGGAAGGTGTCTTAAAGCGAAACGCAGAAATTTGCGCTGAATTGCCTCGATTAGTAATATGCTATTCTGATAGTACGGTGCCCAAACGATAGACGAATATTCTAATATTGACCTCACTAACGAACAGTACAGTGATTTTAAACATTGAATGTCTTTGAAGTTTTTTGCAATGCGAAATATGAAACCAAGTGTCTTAGAGGCTTTGGAGGTTATAAAAGCGACATGTTCCCTAAACGTCAATTTGGTGTCTAACAACACACCTAGATCCTTAACAACAGATTCTCTCTTGAGAATTGTAGATCCAACCTTATAGTCAAAGTCAACTGAACTGCGATTGCGAGAAAACGAGATAACGGAGCATTTACCAGCGTTGAGATCCATACGATTCGTTTCACACCACTCGGTGAATATATCAAGCTGAGTTTGTAAAAATGAAGCGTCTTGAATATCATTGACAGCTCAATACAGTTTAAAATCATCGGCGAAAGAAAGTTTGAAGGATCCAAGTAACAGATTAACATCATTGAGATACACTAGAAATATTAACGGCCCTAGGTGGCTACCTTGTGGTACTCCTGATGGAACGAGAGTAGTAATACTAATACTGTTCAATATACTGTTCAAGTAAGTAATACTAATACTGTTCAATATCCACGGTCATCCTGACGTCAAACCAATGATAGCTGGCATGTTTTACGGTCGTAACAAACCAAAAAAGATTGATGAATTCTTAAATCCGTTTGTCACTGAAATTATTCCAATTCTAAAAAATGGTAATAATATAAACGGAGTAAACCTAAGTGTGAAAATTCGAGCTATAATTTGCGACTCACCTGCGAGAGCATTTGTAAAAGGTATAAAGGGCCGAACAGAATGACAGTGACAAAACAGCATTGCAGCAACGTTGGAAGGCCGGTTTTATTTGTCGTTATTAATATTTGATCGATTTTGGATAACATTAGAATGAAAGTTTAGTTGTAATTTAAATCGGCCATGCCACGT
>JASCZW010005719.1:0-22500 GCA_034211315.2 Aedes japonicus
GGGTTGACTTCGGATTCGAATTGAACTTAACGCCTTGGTTGGCTTAACACCAATGAATCTTTATTTTCCAACTTACTTCTAGCTTAACTCTAGTTTACATTGGTTACATAATAAGCGAAGGATAGGTATGGCAGTAAAAATGATAATAGTAAACATCTGTGGCGCACTTCTGCTTTGCTGCGTAAGTACAACACAAATGGATATTTTGGAAAGCGTTTAAGTTTGGACAACATGTGCTGCGCGCATGTTGCTAAGTTTTGGTACGAATGGAATGCGGTAGGTCTTAACTGTGACCTAGAGAGAAATGAAAGACACTTCCTAGAATGAATGATAATTTATGACGGAAGGCTATATTCTTAGAAAGGATTGTATAGGATAGTTTATAGTTTAGATGTTACTGCTATACCTTTCCCTTGAAAAAAAATGAATAGCGTAGATATTCATTTGTTAAATGATGTTTTACAAGATATAAAGGTCGTCAGAAACTAATTTGATTTTTTTTTGTTTTTGTTTGATTTTTTTTTTTTTTTTTAGCACTTGATTATTCTATTTTTGTGTACTATATGTGTAGCATTTGAAGATTTATTTTCTATTTTCACGTTTGGATGATCGATTCTTGTGACTGTGAATGGGCCTTTGTAAACGTTATCTAACTTGTTTCTATTTGGTATTTCTAACATGACTTTATCTCCTAGTTTAATTTCTATTGGATTTGCTTTCGAAAGTTGATTACTGTTTCGTTTGCTTTTTATCCTATCGATAATAATTTTTGCTTTTGCTGCTGTTGTTTGTAATCTATGCTTCAATTCAGTATAATATGTATTAAAGTTATACACGGGTTCTATTGAATCAGGATTTTTTAGATTATTTGGCAGTGTTGCTGATTTTCCAAAAACTAATTCGAAGGGTGAATATGGAAAGCCTGTATGCGGTGTCGTGTTATAACAAAATGAATAGTAAGGCAACCACTCATCCCAATCTGATTGAGAATCGTTGACAAATTGTCTTAGATATTCGTTTATGCATCTATGATTTCGCTCGAGGTTTGCTATTGTTTGTGGGTGATATGGTGTCGAAAAAGAATGTGAGTACTTTAAAAGTTCGGAAATTCTACTGAATGTTTCATTCTTATATTCGGTTCCTTGATCAGTTCTGATTATTGAAGGTGTACCGTAGATAAGAATGCAACTTTCAATAAAGGCTTTTGCAATGGTGTTGGCTTGTTTGTCTTGAATTGGCTTTACGATTACGTACTTCGACAAATCACATTGGATTGTTAAAGCATACCGATTTCCAGAAATCGATTTTTGAAAAGGTCCTATAGTGTCCATCGCTATTGAATCAAATGTTTTCATGGGTGTAGGTGTGTGAATGAAATTTTCCTTGGTTCTTTGTTTATGTTTAGTTTCTTTACATTTAGTACAGTCTTTAATGAAGTCTGTAATTGTTTGCTTCATGTTATTCCATGAATAAAATAATTTTAACTTACGGTATAATCTGTTTATACCAACATGTCCACCAATTGCGGAATCATGATTTTGTTTTAATATCTCTTGGATTTGGTCTCTATCTTCTATTACTTTCCTTGGCGAATACAAAACAATTTTCAAGTTTGTTAAAGTTTTGTTGCCCATTTCTTTGAAACTTTGTATGTTTATTAGCTGAAATATTTTACTTGACTGCACTAGAGCAATTTTTCCAATATTCAGTTTCTCTGCAGAGTTTTCGACTTTTTTCATCATGTTCTCAAAAATGTCTTCATTGTTTAAGGTAGTTGACACTGATGTCAATATCCGTTTATAGTTTTTGCTTAATATTTTGAATATTATTTGATTGTCTTCGAGCTCGATGTTTAGTTTGGGTATATTGAACACTTCATTAATGTTCAGTGCTTCAAATACTTTGAGGTGATCAGTCTCATCGTCGTTTGATGTCACATGCTTATTTGTCTCATTCGGGTGAATTTGGTTTTCTTGACCATCGCTCTAGTTTGAACTTTGAGGATGGTTAGATTTTTGAGCGTTTCGGAGTCGATTTGCACTCTTGAAAGTGCGTCGGCTCCTACATTTGTTTTTCCTTGTACATATTGAACATCGAAATTAAATTCTTCGAGTTCTAGTCGCATACGTGTTAATTTTGAAGTCGGATTCTTCATTGAAAATAAATACACTAACGGTCTATGGTCCGTTTTAACGGTGAATTTTCTACCGTAGAGATAGGGTCGAAAATATGTTATCGCCCAATGTATAGCTGTGAGCTCTTGTTCAATAGTTGATTTATTTGATTCTCCCCTCGTAAACGTTTTACTCGCATATGCGATAGGTAAATCAATTCCATTATGAGTCTGAGTAAGAATAGCACCACATGCTAACTTTGAAGCATCTGTAATAAGAGTAAACTCCTTCTTGTAATCAGGGAATTTAAGGATTGGTGGTGAAATCAGTTTAGTTTTTAATGTATCAAAAGCGTTTTGACACTCGTCGGTCCATTTAAAATTTATGTTTTTTCTTAGTAATCTGTTCAGTGGGTACGCAATTCCTGCAAAATTCGGGATAAATCGCCTGTAATAGTTACAGAAAGCGACAAATCGGCGAACTTCGTCGGCATTGCTAGGTATTGGGTAATTTTCAACTGTTTTGTATTTTGTTGGATCCGGTAAAATGCCTTCTTCCGAAATATGATGTCCTAAATAGGTAACGTCATGTCTGAAAAAATTACATTTAGCTGGGTTCAATTTTAGGTTATATTTTCTGAGTCTTTGGAAAACTGTTTCTAAATTTAGTAAGTGCTGTTTGATTGAACAACCCACAACAAGTATATCATCAATGTAGAGAAATGCGCATTCAGGCGGCAATCCACTGAGCGCAATCGTCATCATTCTCTGAAAACTGTTTGGTGAGATGTTCAATCCAAACGGTAATCGGTTAAATTCGTAATGACCGGTTGTGCTTGAAAAAGCGGTATACTGCTTTGACTCTTCGTCCAATTCTATCTGATGGAAACCAGATGTGAGGTCTAGTGTAGTAAAGTACTTGGCTCGGCCTAAATTGTCCAACATTTCATCTATGCGTGGGAGTGGGAATTTATCGGCTATTACCTTTTTATTTAGTTGCCTAAAATCAACGACCAGACGCCATTTTTTCTCGTTCGTGTTAGATTTTTTGGGTACAAGCAATATTGGTGAGTTATATGGAGATATTGAGGGCTGTATAATTCCGTCATCAACCATCTTGTTGATTTGAATATTCATTTCTTCTTTTTGTGCCTCGGGTGTACGATAATTTTTAATGTACACAGGGCCATTAGAGTTCAGCTGAATTTGTTGCTTGTAAAAGTTGTTAGCTGTTAATTTCTCGCCTTCTAGAGCAAATACATCACTATAGTTAATGCATAATTGCTTAAGTTGAGCTTTAGCATCACGATCTTCTATATCATCAAATTTAAGTTCCTCAAATAGTTTTTGATTCCTTTTCTCTTTTATATTTTTCTTTGGAATCTCAATCTTATCATACATGCTTAACGGTGTAACTTTAATATTATTATTCAGATTGAATGGTACTAATGATAGTTTACTATTTACATTCAGGATATTAACGTATTGCTCATTTTTATTTACTATAGAGCTTCCAATAAAAACTCCAGGGCTGATTTCAGCTCCTGTAATAACACTGTCTTCTTGCAAGTTTGGTAATAATATTTTTTTAACGACTTGGCATCGTGGAGGTATGACAAGTTGATTTTTAAATTTATCTTCTATTGGTATTTCGATGCCATGGTTCTTATAACTAAACGTTAGTAGCCATGATTTTAAACATATATTACATCCATGCTCGGCTAAGAAATCTCTACCTAGGATTCCGTCCGTGCATATTGGGAAATTCTTATCAACTACTTGAAATTTTGCAGGTATAGTTAAGTCGTCTATAAGTATGTTAGTGTAGGTGATACCAATACTATTTATTTTACCATCAGTTACTCCATTAATTATGCATTTGTATTTAGGAAAAATATTTTGCGTTAAATTTAGGGAATTTTCTTTAATAATGGAAATATCTGCTCCCGTATCGATTATAAACGTACACGGGTTAGCACACATTTCTGTCGTGATTGTTATAAATATCGAATATTGCATGTCTATATTGAAAATGTTTACCTCCTTGGGTGTACTATTTGTTCCCCTTGATTTTCCTCCGCACCGACTTGGGGTGGAGTCGGTGGTCGGTTTCCGTTTTCCGAATAGTACACGTTTCGGTTTGAAACATTGCGTTGGTTGTTGGCATAACCACCACGCCTGTTGAAATTGTTACGATTTTCAGAATTGATTCGACCTTGGCCATTATTTCGCTGATTATTGCCAGCATCTTGAGTGTTGTTTCGGTCATGATAGTTTGAGTTTTGTCTATTCGCATAATAGTGGTAGTTATTCTGTCCACGGTACGCACCTCGAAAATTCATGTATCTTCCACGATAGTTACCGCGTTGGTCACCAAATCGAGTTCTACCTCGGTGGTTGTAGTGTTGTCCAACCAAGTGAAATATTTGGTTGGTTTCGCGCACCGAATTTTCATTTATTTTCTGAATAGCTTCTTTCACTGAAGTGAAGGTACTAGCCTTGAGTACAATTTTTGTTTCGTTATCTTTTATACCGTTAATTAGTGAATCAACGCCAGCTTTAGTGGCCATTGATTTTGCCACATCCCCGGGGATTTTTTGTGATATGTATACATTTTGGAGTTGAGTCGTAAGTGACTCTACCTCTGTGCAGAATTTGTCAATGTTGCCGTTTTGCCCACTTGCTTTGAGCTTGGCTAAAATGTTTTGTGCAGATATTATTTCAGCACAGCGGGTTTCAACGTCTGACACAATTGTGTCTATGGTTTTAGCATTGTCTGGTAATCCCTGCCTAGCTTTTCCAGTCAAACGTGTTCTCAGGAATTTCGCGGCCATTTCCAAGTGTGCTGGTTTTGTTAATTCTTTAAGGAGACTAGCCCCATCGACAAATGTTTGCAAATTTTGGCTACACCCATCGTACATTTGTACTATAGCGGTAGCGGTTTTAATATCAAAACTGTCAGCCATTGTATCGTCTTTAGCCTTCAACCTGTTGCAAATAATTGCCAATCTACTTAGATTTTTAAATGTGTATCGCGGACTACAGGCAGTAGAAATTTTTAATTCCAAATAGTGGAAAATTCTACCCGAAACAGCAAGCACTTCTCGATTTGCTTGATCAATAACACTTGACTTTAATACATCTTCCAAATTAACAAGTTCATTTACTATTTCGGCTTTTATTGATTTTGCTTCGATCAGTTTAGAAACTAAGAAATTTTTTGAATAAATTCTTTTAGGTGCTTTTCTTAAATTGGATTCTATTCTAATTAATCGTTCTAAATCTGTATTCACGGCTTCCGTATATAAAAATAAAAACGCGATTACTTGATACAAATTGACTTACGATTTTCCTCCTTTTTGGTACGTCCGCATGTTGTAAGACTGCTTAATTTTGTCGTCGCTGCATCTCTCGTCAGACATCATGCTCTTCGTTGCGGTAATTGCTTTTTTTCACACACCGTCGTAGATGTGTTCTGCTGCGTTGCTCGCCGTTAATTTTTTTTTTTTTGCACTGTTCCTCTTTGTCGAGGGATTTGTTGTGATTGATTTTCACGGTTATTTGGTCACTGTGTTCGTATGATTGTTCGTATACTTTGTTACACTTGGTTCGTACATCTCTTAACTGAGTTCAGACACTGCGCACGTTATTCAACGTGACCTCTCGTTGCACCACGTTTTGCATTACTTTCTTTTGGTGCCTACTGTAGGCGCGAAGAAGCAAAAATGCTAGCAGTAGTAACACTCCACCAGCCGCAGCTCCTGCGATTATACGAATTTCGTTTTCGTTTACTGAGTTGTTTGTTACTTTAATGTCGGGCACGAACCAACTCATTTTTGCTTTGGCTTCGAATCTTTGCACAAAGTCACTAGAAAATCGATCACAGTTTTCGCACGAAATCACTTGCAACTTGCAGTTTTTGATTTTACGGTTCACGTTTGTGACTATGTCACGGACGCCAGATCGCGGTTCGGGGTTTAGGAACCGGGGTTGACTTCGGATTCGAATTGAACTTAACGCCTTGGTTGGCTTAACACCAATGAATCTTTATTTTCCAACTTACTTCTAGCTTAACTCTAGTTTACATTGGTTACATAATAAGCGAAGGATAGGTATGGCAGTAAAAATGATAATAGTAAACATCTGTGGCGCACTTCTGCTTTGCTGCGTAAGTACAACACAAATGGATATTTTGGAAAGCGTTTAAGTTTGGACAACATGTGCTGCGCGCATGTTGCTAAGTTTTGGTACGAATGGAATGCGGTAGGTCTTAACTGTGACCTAGAGAGAAATGAAAGACACTTCCTAGAATGAATGATAATTTATGACGGAAGGCTATATTCTTAGAAAGGATTGTATAGGATAGTTTATAGTTTAGATGTTACTGCTATAGAGATATTGGCAAATGAATATGCCTGAGTCAAAAATGATAAGCCGCAACCCTGTTTGGCATCTTGAAGTGGTATGCTGCCAACACCGTTAAGTGACGCACAAGGGCAAAAACCCTCCCAACACACCAGAGCTCCGCTCAATCGAACAATATTGGGCCATCGTCAAGCGGAACCTCAAGAAGACTCAACAAGTTGTTGTTAGCGAGAAACAGTTCAAGGCAAACTGACGTTCTGGGGCGAATGAAGTGCACAAGGAGACTGTACAAAATCTTATGGCAGGTGTTTAACGAAAGACCCGGCAATTCGCATTCGGTAAAAATGAAGCTTTGCTGAATATTTCTCCAGTATTCTGTATTAACTGAACATGAAAAACAAAAGAATTTGACTTAATAAAAATTAATAAAAACTTTTATCGACTCACACACATTACTGTTTGACCAAATTTTGGTCGGAACACCCTTTATCATCATACATCACCGTCATCTATTTACACGAGTATCATTTTGCTACCTCATTTGACCACAACGTTCGAGAACCTGCTGTCGCGCCACAACAACCAAAATAAACGTCGTGCGTCACCTTCTGCTGGAAACATGTGTTTCCTATTTTTCCTCTGACCAGTCTATTCGCACATCTTTCCCTTTCCCGCCGTCAGGCAAATTGCCTCTCTCAGAAAGGCTCCCCGTGAAACGTGGGCACACGACATAAGCGGCTTTACGGAAAACGATTACAACCTGTTTCTCGTGTCTCCGCCGTTGTCACTAGATCTGCACAAGTTCCATGTAGGGGCTTGAATCTCACTCTTTCAACGCCAATCGATAGCATTTGATAAAGTGATCCTCCCCAAAGCGATCGAATCGAAAATTTTGTTCGATTTTCCTTGAAATTGTTTGACACCCGCTGGTGATGCCATTGCTACTGGCTGCTGCTGGTAATGCTCGGTAATCTAATACTCACAGCTAGCGGGCGACATGCTTAACGACCGTGTATAGCAGAGGAACCAATTTGCATAAAATTAAACTAAAACAAGCTATTTGCTCATGACTTTCCCGAAGCGCTGTGTGTCCATCCCATCTCCCCCCCTGTTGGCTTGGACGCGTTAAATTGCACACGGGGAGTCTTGTCCTACAGCCGTATCGATTGTGCTGCCGCTGCTTTGTTCGTTCGAGATGACGGCAATTAAGAGCCCCCGATTAGGCTGAACCATGGGATTAAATTTAAGCCACGGGAAATCACAACAGCCACGTCACAACAAATCTCCCAGATCGCATCTCCAAATAGATGAATATAATTTATTGCCTCTCTTGAAAGTGACGCATTTCCGCGATGTCAACTCTCGCACCCCAGCCAAAGAGCGTTTGCGGTCGTCGTCGCCGTCGGAATTCATGAGACAGTTGAATGGCCCCCATCAGCATGGCACTAAGTAACTAGCCAGACACAGCGCATGAATAAATCTGCATTTCAATTTCCGATGCTGCTGCTGCTGCACTTTGGGCCGAGTGAAATTGGAGAGTACGCGTTTTAATTACCCAGGCCCTGTGCGCTGCATTATCCGACCCCCCTGCCACCATCGCCGTCTTTTTATTGCTTAATTTTCGACTGCCGCTCTGTAATTCGAACCCACTTCAGACAGTCGCTGTAAGTTTCTGCTTCATCAATTAGTTCATCGGATGAAAAAAGCAACACACAATTACTGCGATTGTTATTCCCTTCTTCACTGAAAACGTTCGAAGTTACCATGCACCGAATTGTCCAATTAGTGTTCGTTGACCGATAAATGTCCAACTTGGTTGTTATTCAGAAAAGGAAGAATCAATATGAAAGCTCCTATTGGACGGGTAGCCACTCCAAGCCAATCATACGGCCAGGCAGAAGTTTTTTGATTGGGAAAAGCACTGTCATACACAGAACGTCAAGCGACGTGGAAAATTTGGTTCAACTCTTGTAAACAATGGCAAAGTAGGCTGCTCGAAGCCGCCCACCTTTCGATAGATGATTTTGGCTGTTTTGGCTTCTTTTTCGTATTCTTTTACGGCAGGTTTCTCGGCAGAAGGTGTACTCTAGGGGGATTCAGATGAAACAGAAAGAAACAATTGGCAAACTTTCCACTGGATAGCCGCCTTCGAACTAGCCAGTGGGTGATTCGTTTTTGTTAGCAGTTTCAGATTTCTTTGGGTCCCGGTGTGGACAATGGATGACGAAAGACCTAAATCTCGCATTTTTACTACGCATAACACCGTACGAAATGACTGTAATCTGTCAAAACAACTGATCCCCCACAACATTTCCAACGCGATGACGAACACGTGAAGCCGTCCAAACGCGCTGACGATAATGGATTTTCATCGCATTAAAAGATTCTATTTCTATCTTTTCTTTTGGTGGCGTCTACTGTTTTCTGTTGTGGCTAAACATTAGGGTTATGCAAAGTCTACCAGCAAAAAAACATTGGTTGAATCGTGATATCTGGTTGGTTTGAAAAGAAGAATATCGACAGCTGAAACCTACCTCAAAAGAAGGAGAGCATCGGGAAAGAAAATGACGAGATGAACAAATTGCCCAAACAGGTGTTATTATCTTTCGACAATGTCCGATGGCAAGGGCTGTATTTACGTTTGTTTTTTTTTTGTGTTAACGAGCTGTCTCGAAAGAAAAACACGAGTAGATTGATGGCTACTATGGGAGAAAATTAGCCGTATACTATCAACTGTGACAGACGAGTAACTGACCTAGTCCCAACGGGTGAGTTCTGTCCCTTCAAAGTCTGTCAAAAACTTTCGGGGGGATGTCGAGAAAGATTAAAGGTTAACTCAATTTTGAGTCGTTTTCGATTCACTTTCGTTGAAAGTGGAGTCACTCAAATTTGAAAAGGAGTTATTGGGATTGACAAGTCGACAAATAAAATGCACACATCTGATTCAAATGCAACAAGATTTACTCAAACATGAGTAAGTAAACTTTTGCCAAAACTGAGTCAAGGTAGAACTAAATGAGGCAACTGTGTGTGTGCATAGTAATTTGACGTTTCTGCAACTGAAAATTTATTTTCGTAAATTAAAGCTATGTCCATTTAGAATCCGGAATAATAAAATCATCTTTATCTCGGTAACGGATTGACGTACAAATAAGTTTAATACATCAAAACAAAGGTAACTCACTATTCTTTAAGGAAAATATATCAATAAAAATTATTTCTCGTTTCTAATGCAAATTTGCACTTTCTTCTTTATTCCTCCCATCAAACGCTGCACACCACCGGAGTCAACTTCCTTGGTACATTTGCCGTTACCCATTTTTTCTTAAGCTTCCGCTTCATTATTGCCCGAAATCTCTCGATGGGCCGGAACTGCGGGCAGTTGGGTGGATTTATGTTTTTATCGATGAAATCTACGTTATTATCGCGGTGCTACTTGATGAATTCCCGGCTGTAGTGGCAACTCGCCAAAACTGGCCAATACTTCACGGGACCTTTATGGGCTTTAATGAAAGGTTGTCCGCGGTTTTTGAGCCATTCTTCCTTGTACAGCTTCGAGTCCATCGTCTTATTCGTCACGAGCAATTTGATCCTTGCTCCGCCGCTGAATATTCCTTGCCAATTCATCAGTTTTTTTTTTGCAAATTTGTCCATAAAAGCAAACTTAAACATGTAGAATTTTTGGCCAGGAAGCTGTCCGAAATAAATTTTGACGTAGTTTTCATCGTCGATGAGCAGACA
The DNA here is from genome assembly GCA_034211315.2 of Aedes japonicus. NCBI lineage: Eukaryota > Metazoa > Arthropoda > Insecta > Diptera > Culicidae > Aedes > Aedes japonicus. The sequence continues at coordinate 10,220 of JASCZW010005719.1, forward strand.
TCCTTGGTACTTCTTCAATACCTGCTGGTACAATTTCGACCTCGAGTTTTGGTGACGAAACTTTGCTTCAACGTTCTGTTTGGTTGCTTGTTGGCTCGATAAGGACGATAGACTGCTCGCAAATGAATTCTTCGAACGATACTGTGAGCAGCAGCGTATTTTGTGCGATTTCATTATCTGATAGTCTAGGGTTTGCTCAACACCTTCTGGATCAGCGTGCGGTCATGTGTTCCGCTACGACGCTTACCTTGAGGCACTCGATCCACGCTCTTTCGCTTCCTGAAACGTTTGAGCACATCACGGTTGATTTGGCGATTTTTAACGTTTTTGCGATTTTTATTGCCGACCACGTTGGATTATCAACGTGGGTGTGCAGAAGTTTTTCTCTCCTCTCGGCTTCCATCTGGCATAACTTTTGACTCGAAACACAGTGAAATTTATACCACAGAAAGTGGGCAACTAGGTAAACAAACCGCCATAAAATAATTCCCACAGCGGTCACTTTCCGTGCCACTGAAACACAATAAGCGATTCCGGATTCTAACTGGACAGAACTTTAGCTTTCAATCGTTTCGTAAACATAGATTTTGTACATAAAACAAATGTCTCGTATATTGTATAAAACAATTATATTGCTAGTCATCTGGTGAAATGCTATAATTACACCTTTTTACACTGAAAATTTATTTTCATAAAGTAGCTTTCACGCGTTTTGTACATAGAACAAATGTATCGTGTATTGTATGAAACATTAACACTGCTTGTTATCCGGTGAAATGATATCATTACAGCTCGTTGTAAAATGCACGAAATAAATTTCGTGAAGCTCAGCCAATTGCTGCTTTTCTTTTATAGTACTCAATCTAGATGGTGTTGCTGCTGAGATGGGCGGAAATAATACATCTATACTAAAAAAAATTGAAGCGCTGCTGAGAGCTATGACTTCCTGCTCATTAATCAAGTATCTTCTCACGAGTCAGCATGGCCTCGTGAGATCAACCACAAATTCAGTATCAGCACTTTCAGCACTCCACGTGGTTGCACTTTTTTTTGTCTATCTAGCATTTCAAAGTTGCGATCGATATAGTAGATCGTCAGTCCTACATACAACCACCAGAGAAACGTCCCTTTTTAATGTGTGACAAAATATTCGTAGCTCTTTGTATTCTTTTCGTACAATTCACGCATGTTCTTTCTGTGTCAACAAAAGCTTCGTACTTTTGACAGGTGCGCGTGTGCCATTAATTACGAATGTATCTTCATAAAAAGTACAAATCAGTTTAGATGCAGAAAACAATGAATGGATTCGTAAATTTTACCTTCGATTTTGTAATATAAACTAAACTTAACTTTCAGTGTATATACTGCAACAAATGGATTTGTAAACAATGACTTAAAACGTAAATTTCCTGGAAATGTCAGGTTGCTTACATCTACATCCACTACCGACCGGAAGGTAATAAGTTCCTGTATCTGTTGTTGATGCTATTTTGTTTGTGGGAGCAAGCAGATACCAGAAAAATACGCTAGAAGTCATTGTTTACAAATGTTACTTTCGACCTTTTGACTATTTTGTCTAGATATTCATTATTCAAATATCTTCTCACGAGTGACCATGGTCTCGTGAGATAAACCACGAATTCAGTAACAGCTCTACCCAAAAATACAGGATCGAGTCACATGTCAGAAAAATTTAAAAAAAAAAAACGGTTGACAACTCCACATGATTGCGCTTTTTTTTTAAATACATTTAGAGTCGATATAGTAGAACTGTAAGTCATTCGTGCAACCACCAGAGAGACGATTCTTTTTAATTTGTAACAAAATATTCGTAACTGTCTTTATTGTTTTTGTACAATGCACGAATGTTCTTTTTGTGTTTATATGTAAATGCATCGTGCTTTTGACAGTTACGCGTATGCCGTTAATTAAGAAGGTCAATTACGAAGGTAAAACAAATCAATTCGTTGCAGAGAACAACGAACAGATTCGTTAGTCCTACCTTCGATTTCGTAACATAAATTAAAATTATTTGCAGTGTGGAGACGCTAAACTTATGTCGCACACTACCAAAATTAACGGTGTTTTCAGATCTAGATATACACGCTAAGTTCAGTTTACCCAAATATGGGTAAATAATACCCATAATCATGAAAAGTGCACATACCTATTGATGGGTACATTACTACTGACCCATATTTTAGTATTTTTTCCCATTTACTCAAATATGGATAAAGTCAACTTTAGTCATGAATGAGTTTGTGCACTTTTCTACGATTATGTAGCGTTTCTAGAGTACTAGCACAAATAAGTGCTCAGTAGATATAATTTAATTGCATCTTCGAAACCAATCATGCATCGATGCAAAGATTTAATGGCTATTCAACAACTGTGTAGGTTGTTTTAGAGTGCTTTCATTCTGCGTGTTAGAAAAATAGGATCAAGGTAGGCTTTGCGTGTGGACGGACGGAAGGTTTGATTTCTTCGTGGAATTTTTCTTTTGCTCTTCCGAAAAATGGAAATGGATACCTTATTGTGAAGAAATTCAGTTCTCTTGTTAAAGAGTGTAAATCGATGTTTTGTGAGACTGTCTTCAAGATTACAGTTCATCTTAAAATTGTTTGCTATTTTGCACGGCTACGTATGAGTTGGTAAGCTTCTGAGAGTATCGGATGGAAAAAGGATTAATTTGCTGGCGTGATAGTTGAATGGGCCTAAATCAGAGTGATATTGAAAAGTGTATTGATCTTTTAGACGAATCAGAGCTACATTAGGGTTTTTTGAGAAGCTGCCTTCAAGAGTGACAGTGTTGCATCCCGAATGATGATGATCCATTCGGACGGGTTTTAAGTAGTTTATTCTGCACCTGGGCCATTTGATGAAGCTTTATGTAATTTATACTTAGAACTGCCAATATTCAGACGTTAATGCCTCTGCTTATTTTTATCCATTGGAGCATACATTCAGGAACAAGCCTTAGACTCAGAAAATTACATACTACCTCACAATGCCCTCCGCTCAATTTCAAACTACTTCTATTCAATTTTCACAGCCTGCCGTGAGCTAACGGAACTATCAATACTTTCTCTTAACAACTTTGTTCTAGCAAAAATTGCTGTCTACTCCTAGAGCCTCATGGTGATGAGAAATTATTTCCTTCTCAAAACAACATCATCATAAATCTAGAGATTATCAATTCGTGCAAAGAAATCATCTTAGATTACTCCAACATATCAGGATTTTCTCAAAGAATTACTTCAAGAATTATCTTATAGTTTTTGTGTTGTTCTCTTGGGTCTTGTCCAGAGATTCTTCTAGAATCACAAAACTTCACAAGTTCAGGGATTCTTCCAAGAAAAACATCACAAGAATGTCTTGAAAAACTGCGAGAAGAAGCTCTTGAAAGAATCCTTGGAAGAATGCCTACAAACTCCTGAAGAATACCTATAGAAACACAAGTAGGAATATCAAAAAGCTGAGAATTTTTCATATAATCTTTGGGAAATTCTATAAAAAGATAATCTCAAAAAAATATGGACAAATCATTTTGGGGCACACACACCAACTGACTTTCAGACTGTCATCTGTCACTGTAGTGTAAGCAGTAGCTGGACAGTAAAGAACAAAATGGATATAGTTTTTGGCTCAGAAAGTACCAGCACATCGGTTTCAAGCTCGATCTCAAGCCTCATGAATAGTAAAATAAAAAATTAATACGCATTGAGAACTTTTCCTAAATTCTTTCAAATTAACAAAGCGAATCAAGTCAAAAACATTATTAAAGTATTGCAAGGTGCAAGGTGTCAGGTGCTCTTGGGACCAAGGGGTCAATTGTTTTCTTCTACTTCTTGGGTCTAAAACAGCACAATGGAAATAGAATTGGTAAAAAGTTGGATCCTGAAATGTACACATATTTTGAATTTGAGGTTTTTGAGTGGGCAAGCAATTGTTAAAAATCGTTAAAATTTTGGTTTATCTTAAACATCTATAATCTATACATACAGATATCTGTTTGAAAAATATTTAAAAAAATCTGTGTCAATCTAGATAAATCTGTGCATGTGGCAACTCTGTGTACACAACCAAACTTAAGGTTTGTCATTGATCTTTAGATTGGCATTGTGCATTTCTTATTTCATTTACTCTCACGGAAATTTTAGACAAAGCACTGACGACAAACGGAATGCTTCGTTTAAAAACAAACAAATGTAAGAGACAGCTGGCTTCACGTTACAATACCGGTCCATGGTTAACAAAGAAGAGAGGAAACATGGACTTTTACAAAAGCAACAGTGATGCCATAGCTGCCGCTCAACCGCGAAGCATTTTTTATCTTTGAGTTTATAATGGCGCTGTAATAAATGAATGAGAATGAGAGAATCTCTCAGTGTTTGATTCACCGTAATGGAAAAAAAATATTCGAGAAATGTATTATTCTGAATCATTATAAAAAAAACCACGATGTGCTTGTGGTGATTGTGTGTTTCGAAACTTGTGAGGACCGTGAGCTTTGTTGGTCGCTTCTTCCAGGTTGTTGACTCACCATTAGGCCATCCCTTATGCAAAAATAAAATGTTATCAACCTGACGACACTGATCTTGGTCGACCTGCAAGACCGTACTCTACAGTAGCGTGCTTGCCACCGCGTGGGTAGTCACCCGTACTAGCATTTCTTTAGGTTCGTACTCACCATTTGCAGCCCAGCGATGAGGAACAAATGGAATTAAGTCAGAAACCAATTAAGAACCCTATGAAACCGATCCTCGACTACTAAGATAGTGGTTATTCTGGACACAAATACCATCCTTAACTATTAACAAATGGTCAAGTGCCACCAAGCGGGAAAATTATTGGCGGCAGAAAAATTAAACCCACTTTGATAAAAAAGCTTAAGGCTGTCTTGCCGAATGCATTTGTCCGGCCTTCACTCATGTTCTGAACTCTTCTGCTCAATTAATGCAACTCCAAACTCACCAAACGGCATGGAAATGCGGTGAAGCATCTACTGCGGTACATATAGGAACCAACAAAGAACTTCTGATGAATCCCTACTGCAACAAGTAGTCAACAATCAGCAGAATTTAATGTGACAGTCTTCATGCACTGAAAATAAAATTTAGTTTATACTAAAGGTCGTGCAGAATCAAATCGCACCACTTTTAAATGGATGTAACTTTTTCGGAAAGGAAAAAGTGGCAAAAATGGATCTCCGTATAGTGTTAGGGATCACTAGCGGGTAGTTCAAGCTTACAAGAGGAATCTCAACAGTGCAGTTCGAGATGTGGCGAAGAATCGCAATCTAACCAAAAAGTTCGTGCAAGATGCGAAAAAACGTGAAGGACTACACACGTACAAAGTACAAAGACGTGTGTAGAAGCAGACTTCCAGCAGATTCCGGGGCTCTAGTTTTTCACTGCTCATCATAAATTCGATGTCCCTGAGGACGTTAGAAAGCAGAAGATGTTAAAGTTTGCCAAAAAATATATGATTTGGCAAGAAATTTGCTCGTGCGGAAAGCGGAGCACCCCATTCGTGACAACTGGAAGGGTCAATGGGCAGGTATACCTAAAGGAATGCCTCCAAAAGCGTCTACTTCCTCTTCTGAGGTCACACGATGGTCTTGGCCGGATTTTGCCTCGTGCCATTACTCGAAAGAGGTTCTGGTATGGGACAAGGTTAAGGAGGTCAATTTCGTGCCGAAGCATCTCAGCCCCCCGAACGCACCGGAACTCTGGCCAATTGAAAAGTACTGGGCCATCATGAAGCAGCCACTTCAAAAGCACGTTGAGAAAGTAAAATCGGGAAAAAATATGAAGAAAAAATGGATTGCCACGCAAAAAAAATGTCGTACAGTTTGAAGATGGTTGGTTGTACTGACGAATTTTGCCGAATATTTGTGCGTGTCGCAATTTGAATCCGTACACCCTTTACTAAAGCTAAAGTGTGACTCACCAACCTTTTCGTTGTTTTCTGCGATAAAATTGATTTGAACTTTTTATGAACCTAGCTTTGTATTCAATACCACATGTGCTATCACAAGAGCGAAGCATGTAATTAAAGGGTGTTTCGATCAAAATTTGGTCGACCTAAATTTGACGCATTTCCATTCATCGTGCATTAAAATTTTGCACATCCCTCATATTGAAGATGTGTGCGTGTAGCATCATGCCTTTATTTTGATTTTGAGATTGGCGTTTCAGTTACCAATATGCCGTCGAAGAAAGAGAAGCAACGCATCACAATTTTACACGTGCATGGCGAAAATCCAAACTACTCTCACGCCAAGTTGGCGAAATTGTTGGATGTGGCTAAATCAACTGTTACCAACGTTTTAAAAGTGTCCGGTGAACGAATGCATTTCCTGAAGCGACACAATTGTTCCGTTCTATTTTGGCATCTTGCCATTACGGAAAAAAGAACATGGAGTGGTATGCTGCCAACAACGTGCCAAGAACCCTCCCAACACGCCAGAGCTCCACCCAATCGAACAATAATGGGCCATCGTCAAGCGGAACCTTAAAAAAACTCAAAAAGCTGTTGTGAGCGAGAATCAGTTCATGGCAAACTGGCGTTCCGCGGCGAATAAAGTGGATAAGAAAGACTGTACAAAATCTTATGTCAGGTGTTAAACAAAATACCTGGAGATTCACATTCGGTAAAAAAGAAGCTTAGCTAAATATTTCTCCTGTGTTCTGTATCAACTGAACTTGAAAAAGAAAAAGAATTTGACTTATCAATAAAAACTTTGATCGACTCACACACTTTACTGGTTGACCAAATTTTGATCAGAACACTCTTTAATGTAATTGAACAAAGAGTTACGAAAACTTGGTCGATAAAAAAACATACTATCTGTTGCTTGATTTGCATGAATTTGACAGATCTGTTTTGTTGAGAGGGGTTGATTTTTTTTTTAAATTTCGGATTTGGAAATCGAACCTGTCCTATTGCAAAGAGCTGCTCCTGAATCCGTGGTAGATCTCACTAGCTTATGATGGTTTGTGAGAAGTGCTGTAAGTAATGAAGATGAACAGCTTTCGATTCAAAACGTGACGATTTTTCTTGTTGTTATGTACATAGTTGTTGTTGTTTCGTATTAACGTGACTTCCGGACTAAAAGCTGGTTCGTCGCGCCAAGGAGACAACTTGGACTCTACATATCGAAGTTGTCTCCTTGGCGCGACGAACCAGCTTTTAGTCCGGAAGTCACGTTAATACAAAACAACAACAACTACATCAACAACAAGAAAAATCGTCACCAACATATGGGCCTGGGACTATCCTTTCCGAAGGAAGACGTGATCATAGATTTTTGTTTTAGAAAAACCCCAACGGCGCCGACAACCAATATGCGCTGATACGGTAAATGAGAAGCAATGATTGAATGATCCCACGAAATTCATTAGAGGAATACGGTGTAAGATTGCGTTTTGAGAGATAACAAACAAATTTAATGTTTCTTTCAATTTATGAAGCATGTGTTTTATGTAAGAAAACTATATTTACAACTAGAAATTAGAAGAATAATAACTCGACTTGTAAGACAAGTTATTAGTACGAGACACTGAAGAAGTCTGCACATTGTAGACGAAATACGCGTATCTGTCGAAGATAAGCAAAGGTAGTTGGAATTAAATGGAGAATACTAATTTTTCTTCTAATTTCTAGTTACAGGTATTCCACTAAACAGCTCAAACCCTCTAGGATTTTTATTTACAAAATGAGTTTAAGCGAATTTTCGAAATAATATTTTCAGTGTGTTGGCCACTCAAGATACCCCATGCGGTTTGTGACGTAATCTTTGCTAATCAAATGAAATGGCAAACAAACAAAAGTTTTCACTGCCCACTGTTCCAAAATGTCCTTTAATTTCGTGACATTGCCCACTTCGCCCAGCTGAAGAAATTTTCCCTCAACTCCAAAAATCAAAACCCTACACCCATTGTTGTTCTTTCCTTATTGCCACCCTCATTGACTCTTATCGTCCTATCAAAGCATCTAATTGACATGATGAAAATTCAATTATCAAACTCCCCCCAGCCCTGGACCCTTCAACCCCTCACCGTAAAGAACATTTTCGTGTCGATGCCATTTAGGCAGTCATAACAAGCAACATTTACTGCAGACCCATCTCATTCCACCCGATATCAATGACTACAATAGAGAGCCGGTGCCTGCCGGATAGCCACTTTGTTATCTCCTTCACACCTCCTTGGACTGCCACCGGTAGTGAATGGATGGATTTGGTTTGGTATTGGGTCCGGATATTGGCATCCAACACCCACCCGCATTCGGTCAGCCGCTGGACGCAAGTGCCACACACGCGTCGACGAGGACAACAACACAGGCACTTTCCGGAATCCCGGACCGCAGCGGAAGTGTTGACACAAGCTGGACGGAGATGTTTGCAAAATGCGTCCGACCGTCTTGAGTCGCCAGAAGGATAGACGACTAATCAGATTTCCAAAGGTTCCCATTAGGTCGTCGTTGGCTGAAAGTTTAGGCAGCTGGCCGATTTCCTACGGGGTAAATTGGAGTGTTCATGTGTGTTGAGAGTTTTATTTTTCTTTATGGGGAGCTCATTGTTCGGTGGAAAGGAAAGGCAATAATTAGTTGAGTTGAATCTGGGTCATTTATCTTAATGATGTACAGGTTTACCTTTATATACAGCTTTTTTTGACTATCATAATCGATTTGCCATCTGATGATGCCAGCATGATTTAATGGTCGATTGCAAGAAATTGATGATGAGTGTGAAAGCACAAATTTCCCTGTACTGGAACGGAGGGTTAACTCCAACGGGGATTTGATTCCCAGAACAAAAGCGATGCTGTTTAACAAAGGAATCTTAGTAGGCGAGCTTTGCTCGGTTCGTTCTTGACGTTTCCACTTATTTCGGCTTGTTATCCGGCGAGTGTTTCCGTGAAGTGCTGATGAAAAACTTCTTAAGGTGATTGACGAAAGCACGACCGAACAGTGCTGGTACAGATTTACTCAAGAAACAACAATGGCAAAAAGAGACTCGTTTACATTTGGGAAACTTTATCCCGAGGATGTAGAGAAGGGATTAATGTTTCCGTTTCGGGAGATGGATTTTTCCAAGAAAGCATGATATGCTATTGTTAGCCTATGTACAACGACGAAGAAAACCATTCTCTCTGAAATCTCATTTGTAAGACAGTCCATGCCACTGTTGAAAAGTTCAGCCGTTTAACCGTCATTCGCCGCTTTCGTATGTTGCGCCAAAGTCACCCACCGTGCTTCATGACGCATTCTTTAGAAACGCAAAGATCTCATACATAGGGTAGAGAACTGTTTCGGTGCCCATTTTGTATCAACCGAGTGAATTAAACTCAAGCTCTTTTGCATCGGTCGAATTGAACAAAAACTCATTCGACGAATAAAGTGCTAAGCATGTACGAAATGAGCTCCAAGCCCTGGGAAAGCTGAAATCTGACCCGCCGTGTTGGTGAACAAGCGGCTCTGTTTTTGGAATGAGATCGGATTTTGTTTTGGGCGTACCAACCCACGTCCTGTTACATTTTATTTCGATGTAAATCTTCAAACACCCGTGACCTGTTATTGTTTTGTTTTGGTGTTTGCGATATTCGAAACCGCGCTCTTCTCAAGTTGGTATCTATATCGAATTGAATTGCGAGGATATTCAATTTCGGACACATTTTGATTTCGAGGTCTGATTCGGGTGGTTTGATTCAAGTGAGTTGAATCTGTGATGGAAGTAATGAAACGTCTTTTGAATATTGCGAGATGAACGCTCAATGCAGTACACGGGAAATAATTTCAGCGCCAATATTAGATTAGGGCGAATCTGCTTTTGTAAACAATGGCTTTCATAGTCATTTTCTCTTGAACAAAAGGGTCACAAATACAAATTAAGCACTCTTTAAGGAATACGAGCTTTATCTTTATCCGCTGATATATTCCATTTGAAGGAATTGTATTCAACTTTCGATAAATTAGCAGACAAAGTGTTTGTTTACATTCGCCCTAATCAAATGTTGGCGCTAATTTGTTCTTCAAAATGGGAAAACAGGCCAAGAAGTTAGTCATAGCCATAGAAGTCTAGTCGACCGTCACTTTGATCAACAGATCTATTTTGCTATTACAGATGCCGAGATCGACGAAAATATATCGAGTTGGTCGACTCAATCAATGAATAATTGGCTAGGCAAGGTTATGCAATACACTAAACCATATGTTATTCCAAACAACAAAACAAGTTACCCTTTGTTCGAAAGAGCATCCTCCATTCTTGACTAAGAAGAGGTTCTAACTTTTATCAGAACATGCTGCTTACCTGAGAAATACACATTTTGTGTTTTAGTTGCCTGGATAATTCTCATGTTTGGTTGGAATTTCTGTTTTCTTTGTATGAGAAAAAGGAAAAAATCTTGCCTCCAAAAACGCTTAGATGTCAAATTTGGTTCCATTTGATTGATTAGTTCTCGAGTTATGCAGAAAATTGTGTTTTATTTGAATAGGAGCCCTCCTCCCCCCTATCTCTTTCAGACGGGGAATGAGTCTCTTACCATCATTAGAATCTCTTCCGGCCCCAAAAACCTTTGAATAAAAAAAATTTCATAACAGTTGGGATAATTATCATGTTTGGTTTACATTTGTGTTTCATTTGTATTAGAGCCCCCCTCCCCACAGCACCAGAGAGGCGGGGTCTTGAGCCACCGTAAAGACATTTCTTACCTTCACAATCCCCACATACCAAATTTGGTTCCATTTGCATTATTAGTTTTAGAGTTATGCAGAAACTTCAGTTGCATTTGTATGAGAGTCCTCCCTTCAAGAAAGGGAAGGGTCTCAAACAACAAGTTTCTAACATTATTATTATTATTATTTATCTTTATTTAGGAGCCTTTTAGCCACAGCTGGTTCAGCTCCACGAAGTTTCTAACAACTATAGAAACATTTTTTGCCTCCAGAAAATCCCACATGCCAAATTTGGTTCTATTTGCTTGATTTGTTCTTGAGTTATGCAGAAACATCTGTTTCATTTGTTTGAGAGCCTCCCCTTTAAGAAGAGGGATGGGTCTCGAACACCGTAGAAAAATTTCTCGACTCCAAAAACTCCCACGTGCACAATTTGGTTTCTTTTGCTTGATTAGTTCTCGAGTAATACAGAAATGTGCTTTTCGTTTGTATTGGAGCCCTTCCTTTCCAGAAAAGGTCTCTTAATATCATAAGAACTTTACCCGGCCTCTAAAACTCCTCCCTAAATTTTTAACCTGGTCGGTTCAGTAGTTTCCGAGTCCATAAGGTTCAGACACACAAATAGGCAGGCAGACAGACAGACAGAAGAAATGAGATGTGAAACGGGATAGATGGGACATTTACTGTAGCCAACTGTACGTGAGACCATCACCATTCGATTCTCCGCATTTTTTTCCATAAGATAAGCTATTGTTTAGGACTCCTACCTTGTGCCGTTCAAATCAATGGGAGATTGGTTCCATTTTTCCCACTGTGCGTTGGCTCACAAGCCCAGTAAATCGTCTAATGTGCTTCTAGATGCATAATTTCAGAACATTTGCACTTGGGATTTGGAAATTTACCCTCGAGTTAAGTGGTTTAAGAAATAGATTCTTAGAACAATAGGAAGAAAGAAAATTATGGGTACACAATTTAAGGTACATCCTAGTTCTGAAGGAGCTTCAGCAGGATACTTTCTAGAAGTTCAGGATGCGATTTACAATCAAAACCAAATATCCTCGAAGTTCATGACTATACTTTCCATAAGTTCAGGAGAAAACTTTCTCAAAAATCAGGAGAAGACTTCTCAGACCTCCAGGAAGAAGTTTAAAGAAGAGGACTTCTTAGAAGTTTAGAACATCCCAGAGGTTATGGAGTTCTTCACAGAAATTCAAGATACAGAAGTTCAGGAAAAAAATCCCCGAACTTCAGGAAGAAACTAACGTATAATTTCTCAAAAATTTAGAAATAAACTTCCACAAAGAACAGGACGATACATCCGAGAAGTTCAAGAAAGAATTTCTCTGAAGTTTAGGAAAGGACTTCCCAGAGATTCCAAAAAAAAAAACTTCCCAAACTAGAAATGAGAAGAAAGTCGAGTTATTATTACGAGATACTGAAGAAGTCTGCACATTGTAGACGAAATACGCGTATCTGTCAAGATAACCAAAGGTAGGGTAGGAAACGACTTAAGCACCCCAAGACCCTATTCCAAGCACGGGGTAAACGTTAACGCTCATTTTTTGCAGTATGGCGCTCCTAGTAGTGAAGCACCATAC